>OX104066.1:138009253-138179771 GCA_944474145.2 Dicrocoelium dendriticum | reverse complement strand
CTAGCAAATTTCCGGGCATCCCGATTTCTTGGTTGTTGGTCTGCTGAGCCATATTGGTTAATATCCTGTCCCCGTTCCAAGGTGCGTCGGGTTTACATCACCCGTGGAAGCAATTGTGATTGCGAGTTTAGTCGGCAGTGGCGGCTACCGTGTGCTCACATTTGTTACGTCGCGCGGCTTCACGGACATTGGGCGGCTAACATACTGCATGCTTGTCGGTGGATTGCGCCCCGGCAAGCTCCCGCAGGTAGCTCGGATGCTGTGCCGAAGGATAGTGAGTTGGAGATCCGAGATCGGCAGCCCGCGAATAACAATGCGGTTGCCAGTCGTACTTTGAAACTGCGCAGGACCCAAGAGGTGCTGTCTGACATTAGCGCTCAACTATGCAGCTATAGATCGGCTAACTTCTCCGGGGCATTGAACTTCTTGAAAATGCTTGCGTCACTGATGTCGAAGGAAGGAAGTTTTTAGTTGTATGGTTGCACATCGTAGTGGCCTGTTCCTCTTCCTCTGGAGACGAAGGCTAACGTAAGGATGTTATGTGGTTTACCAACGCCGGGAGCGTCACATGATGTCACTGCACAGTCAATCATAATGCGTGGTAATATAGAATCTCAGTCCACGGGTTTGCAATGTATCCCGTTAAGAGCCGCCCGGTGTTTTCTTAGTTGCCGTAACGCATTTTCAAGGTGGATAAGGAACAGCACACGCACTAGCCAACGGTTGATGGTGAGCGCTGCACAACGTTCTCCGCTTACTTGTGCTTCCAAATCTTAGGATTGGTGCTTGAGCATGACCTCGCACGGGGTCCTTCTTGCCCACTTGCCCAGTTCACGATGCCACTGAGTCTCCCCACGTACAGCAGCCGCCATGTGATGCGTCATAAATACCTATCCACAGGTAACACTGGTTTTCTATGATCACCTCTCTTTCAGAGCCCATTGCTTTCCGACGTACCGATGCCACTGAGCCTGTTCCCACGTATTGCCTCCGCCATGTGATGTACCCTTCATACTTACTCACAGCTACCGTAGTCTTTCTATGAGCACCTCTCTTTCAGAGCCACAGTGATATGCCCCGCCCATGCCTTCCGACGTAACGGTGCCACTGAATCTCCCCCACGCAATGCCACCACCATGTGATGTATCCTTCAAATCTACTCACACGCACCATAGCCTTTCTATGATCAACTCCCCTACAGAGTTCGCATTGTTGCAGCACCGTTAGCTACCGTCCGCAGTAACACGGCATCCCCTGCTTTATATTGGTAAGTGAGTTAACACTTCCATACTCCCATTTCTTAGCACATGTTACCTGGTAGATGATGTGCATCCGGTTGCCGCGTTCTCGGGATAGTAAGTCGCCATAGCACGTCCATTTGGTATTTGTCATCGCTCCCTAACATCCATGTATTCGTAACGACCCAACGGCCCTTTTCAAGGCCACCCTCTGTCCTATGGCCTCGCGTCTCCCCTGCATCGGTTGCAGCACGGGGACATAGGTGCAATGGGTAGGTCCGTAATCGTCCGAAAATTTAAATCGGGTCCCAAACTGATTACCCTCTTTCGCAGCACTCCTTACCGTTAGTCCTTTTATCTTCATCGCTTACGTCATGCATTTATCCTCATGCGTCGTTTGTTGCACATACCATGCTAAACTTCCTCACGTTGGGCGGCGCTGGTACATCACTGACGCACGGAAGGTTTCAGTGTAAAAGTTTCCCACCAACGACCGCATTTACTTGCATCAGCAAGCGGTTAACCGTACCCTCCAACAACCGCAAACCGTCAGTTACCCTACGCATAAAAGGTAAGCCGCTACTAACCACCCTCATTAATGCCGCGTCTCTCCATTGCTGGTATCTTGTGAAGTATCCACAAACCATTTCTCAGTGTTCTCGCTTAGTGGGTAACGAGCCGTCAAGCAGCTCACTCGCGAGGTCGGGAATATTTGTGAATGGTTTAGACACCATATGCCACCGGTGTATCAACTTTTCGGGGTGCGGTTTAAAAAGCCATTTCATTTTCCCCCTTTGAAGGATAACATCACCGTGTATCTTTGACGCATTGAGGCTTGCTGTACGCGCCTGCCAGAGTATCATTCCCATTTGCCAGAGTGCAGGCATCAACCTCAGTGAAACGCGTTGCAATACCACAGGTTAGTAACCTCTTGTGCACGTCGCACTCCCACTTGCCGCGTGCATTTTCCCCCCATAGACTGTTCCGCTTTACCACTGGTACACACCGACAGGCATAAGGTTTACTTCGGGGACTCATTTCAGCGTACATATCTATGTATTTTACGTCATATTTCCCGTACATGTTTTGGTAACGGTAACATCCACCATCTCACTGTGCGTATCGTTGCAATAGCCATGATGCCATACATGTCAGCCGTAAGCTACTGCCACAACTATGGCGTTAACCAGCATGCCGACCTTACCTTCACATGTACCCTTCCTAAGTGCTCCTTCTTATTGCGTTTAAGGGTCTTCACAAGTTCACTCAGTCGGCATGCATATCTCGTGTTCCCTATGCATTCTCATTTCCCTTGTATTGCCATTCATTGCTCGCTTGCCTAGCTGTCAGCGAACCTTTTATTGATACACATATATCTGGTCCTTGCTTGAGCGGAAGGGTTGCACGGGCGTCATGTCCGTGTCACCCTCCAACATTGGTTCCGTGCACAAAGCCTGCGGCCCACCAACGCTCAGTCTCCGCATTCGGTGCGCCCCAATGCCCGTAACACAACGTGCTCATGTTCCCCTTTGAAGGAGTGTGGGCCGGCTCTATTTTTGAAACCGACACTCATCCACATGCCTCCGGGGCTGATTCGTTAGTGTTTGCGCTGCATATGGGGTGTGTCGTCGTAGCTGCAAGTGGGGCAGCGCAACTCACGCATGCTTCCTGTGTAGACACAAATGTCCTGCGGCTGTCCCAAACCTGTTGTTGCGCTGTTTCCTAACGTAATCATAGGACAGAATGGGGCAGCATGTACTAGATGTATTCTTCCTGTGATCTCGTGATAGCGGTGATCACACATTCGGCGGCAACACCGTCTCATAAGGCATATACATGAAGGGAATGTGCAGCCCACATTAACGATCAAATATCACTATCTTTATAAAATGCGGTTCCCGCAGCATTCCATCTGGTATCTATATCGGCGGCATTACCTCGCGTATCACCTTACCTGCCCCTACCTATTGCTCATGATCATAATTCAGACAACTTACATCTATGGCTCAGTGGAGGGTCCTATGTTCAATAACCTAGGGCAAGGGTAGTGCAACGTGCCATTTGTATGTGAGATCTACAACAATAGTGGTTACCGCTGTCCATTAAATCCATATTCCACCACCTTCGCAGTTACTCTTCATGAGGGCATAAGATTTCTCCAGCCAGTTAGGGTTAGTCTATACAAAAGCATGGGTGCGTAGGTCGATATCATCTTGCCTCCAGTACTGGGAAATCATGGGTTAAGTAATCCCCCACGCGTAGAACCTAACGCGCTAACGATTAAATACGCCCTATCAGAGAGAACGACACCGAAGCCCGGGATTCTACATGTGCTACCTCATCACTGTACACTGAGTAGCATTTGTCATAGGTGTTAGTGAACAGGAATAATCAGAATGCAAAAGCAGTGCTAAAAGGTCTAGCTTGTGGCGAAGTGCAAAGAAAATATAAATACTTTGGAACCTCTTCATATGCCCAGATGCATATGTTAACTGGATATCAAAAAGCGTACGTTTATGCCTGATTCAGAAATATATATGGGTATATATGTTTGGGGGCATCCGGTTTCGGATTTGCCTGTCAATGTGGCAAGCCACAGGACGCCCGCGCCTACAACCATCAATGGCTTGCGCTGCACCACCCACAGTTTCATCCACACACCTCATATCCAGGGTAAACCCGAAGGAATAAGACCACGAGGCATGCGGATGGGAGTCACGTTTCATCAACGGAGCCGGCCCACACTCCTTCACAGGCAAGCACAAGCATGCTGTATTTGGGAATCAAGCGCACACAAGGCGGTGGCTGGACCGTAGTCCGCTCCACACTGAGTGCGTGGAACCACGCTTAAAGCCTAGCACGACCACAACGAACGTGCACCCTGTACCCTCCAGCAACGACCAACTGTCTCCTGGAGCCAGTATGGACGAGGCAGTGGGTAATAGACAGGTAGGCACCTCGTCAATATGCACAGCAAGCGCAGCCACATCGGGGATAGCAAACAACAGCCAATCACTCGAGAGATAGAGACAAAGAAAATAACTCGATTAATTCATAAGGGAACGATAACATAAACCTTAAGTTAATGAGTATATGAAATAAGTTGTTTACAAACGAATCCTAGATAAGTTCATGAGGTCAGAAAATATACTTTACGGAAATGCCGCGAACACCAAAATGTTATGGAAATCGAATACAATTGGCTTAAGCGAGGTGTGCAAGTTAATGGAATAGAGTACAGGTAGACATTTATATGAGAAAGAAAAGCACTTAGACAAAATTGAAAACCCACCACCTGAAATAATGCGACTTAGCATGCAAGCACGCGGTTAGTAAATCGAATGCAGCGTACCAACGAACGCTGCGCCGATTCTGCCTACGTTCTCTGCAGAACCCGTCGTCGCTTCGGTAGTAGTCCCGAGTGGCTACGCTCATGGCTCACTAAGCCTGCCTGACTAAGGCGCTCGCGACCGCGTGTTCTACAGCACCATGCGCCTGATGTCGATAATAAACAACCTAACGGTGCTTGCCGCCTCCCCACTTGCCGCTCCTTCTCTGCTTGCATGAGGGCATTCTCCTGCGTTTCAGCAACTGCCTTCGTGATCCGATTGCGCCATGCACGCCGATCAATTGCCTTCGATTCCCATGATCTGCAATCAAGATTAGAATGTGTAAGGCTCACTTTACTCATGTCCTGGCGTCGTAACATTGGTTTCCCCACATGCCGTTTCCCAATACTCAGCTGACCATTTAATAGCTGCCTCGGTATCCGGGTCGAATCCATACGGCTCACATGACCGATCCACCTCAAGTTTCCCAATAAACGTATTCAGTCCACTGCATAGATTCCACTTCGGCGCAAAACTTCCGTGTCTGCGACTCTGTCGCCCCAGCCGATGCTCAAAATCCGTCGCAGACACTGCTGATGGAACTGCTCGAGATATCGCAAAGCCTGACTGTACATCGTCCACGTTGCACCACCGTATAGATCGGACAGCACCATGGATTTGTACACCATCAGCTTCTTGCCAGCGGTAACCTGCTGGTTGTTCCACACTCGGTACTCACGCTTCCTGAATGCCGCCGCTGCCTTCGAGATGCGGATACGCAGCTCACTGTGTAGCTGTTGCTCTGTCGACCTCACACTCCCAAGGTAGCAAAAGCGGAAGGTGGTTTCTAATACTTCAGCACCAATGCTGATTCGCGGCAATATTGAAGGTTTCACCTCCGGAGAAGGCTGAAAGAGACAGACAGTTTTGCCTGTGTTGATGGTGCTCCTGAATTTGGATGCTGTCGAAGCCAGAGCACTAATCATGTGCTGCAACTCATTCTCGCTGTGTGAAAACAACGCACAGTCGTCAGCAAACAGCAACATACGGATAGTTGTCTCACAGACTACAGTGCTTGCACCGAAACGACGGATGTTCAGCAACCCACCATCAATACCGTGCTCCACACGAACACCGTAAGCACAAGCGGCTTCAAAAGCACTAGACATCATTGCATGAAGATATATATTAAACAGGGAGCAGCTAAGACACAGCCTTGCTTCACACCAAAGACAACTGCAAAGTCATCCGAGGTCTGTCCACTCAGCTGCATCTTCTCCCACATACCACTATGCAGATATTCAATCCAGCTTACGCGGGCAACCAAACTTACCAAACACTAGCCACAATGCCTCGCGGTTCACCGTATCAAACGCCTTGGTGAAAACAACAAACAACGAGTACAACGGCTGGTGTCGTTCTCTGCACTTCTCTTGCAACTTACGAACCGCAAACACCATACCTATAATGCTGCGACCCGAACGGAATCCGCTTTGCTCTTCCATCACGTTAGGTTCCAAAACCTGACTGACGAGGCGGTTGAGCAGGATTCGGGCAAGCACCTTGCCCACACAACTCAGCAAGTTGATGCCATGATAATTCGTGCAACATTGCTTGCTACCTTTGCCCTTGTACAGTGGTAGCACAAGGCATCCTTCAGCTCAGGAGACACCTCCTCCTCAATCCATACACGTTACACCAAGTGGTGCAGCGCAGTCAACAACGCGGGTCCGCCGTGTTTCAACACTTCCGGCGGGATCCCGTCGGCTCCGGCACACCTGCCGTTTCAAAGCTGAGCAAGTGCTCCCTGCGTCTCATCCAGTGTCGGCGTGTCCGCCAGATCCGCCTTCACATCGTGCTGCTTCAGGCCATTCAATGTAGGCCAGTCGATGTCTGAACAGTTGTTTAAGAGACAGTCAAAGTGTTTTTGCCAGATCTGCATTAGTTCCGCAGTCTGTGTGCAGTTAGCGCCTGAACTACCATCGTTCAGTGTCCTCAGCGGCTCCAACCTCGGTCCATCCATCGCCTTCAATAAGTCAAAGAATTCCTTGTGTTGACGGCGTTCGGCGTAGCATTCCATCTGCTTCGCACGCTCCGTCCACCATGCCTTTTTTAATGTGGCGGAGCTCTCGGGCCAGTCGCCGTCGGAGTTTGCGAAACTGACCACTCTCTCCCAAGTCACTGGGGTCTGCCACATGTGCACCAATTGCTGCATTCTTCTCACACACCAATGCGCCAATCGTCGCATTGTTGTCATCAAAACAATCAAGCCGCTTTCGGTTTGTGCGTCCGATGGTCTCCTCGGCAGCAGCTGCCATCTGGTCGCAAATGTGGTGCCACAGGTCGCCCACTGTGGCTATGCAGTCCACATCACACAGGCGTGCAGCCATCGCCTTCTCCAGCTCAGTATGTTTCTCCACAGTACGGAGGGGAAGGATGTTAAATTTACGCTGATTCACAGCAGGAGTGCAATACATAGGTTTACGAAAATATATATTCAGTTTGGTCCGCACTAATTTATGATCAGTGCCACACTCAGCTCCACGCAGTACACGTGTCATGCGCACTTCTCGCATATCACGTTGACGGACGATGACATAGTCGAGCAGGTGAGCGTGACCACTCCGTGGGTGCGTCCAAGTTGCTATATCACTCGCACTCAGTGCAAACCGAGTGTTCGTGATCGCCAGGCCGTGAGTGGCACACAGTGAGAGCAGCCTGTCACCGTTCGCATTCGCTGAGCCAATGCTATGCGCATCGATAAAATCCGTCCACACCGATGCATCACGCACAACGCGCGCGTTGAAAGCCCCCAGAAGAAATAGTCGGGCGCTCCTCGGCACATACCGGATCACGGAGGATAGCTCAATGTAGAACTGATCACGCGTGTCATCATAATGATACATGGTTGGTCCGTACGTGCTTATAAAAGTGGCAAACTTACAGCTTCCGAGTCGTAGGCGAACCGTCATCAGTCGCGCGCTGATGCCCGTTGGTTCACCCACCAGCTGGCCATGGAAGCGATCGAATATTGCAAATCCAACCCCATGTTCACGTGTTGCTGAGGCGGCATTGCCCACCCAGTAGAATGTGTAGCCAGCACCTGCTTCATGCAACTTACCTTGCTCAGCGAGCCGAGTTTCACTGAGCGCCGCAATATCGACGTTGTAGCGCGCTAGCTCCATCGCGACGAGTGCAGTGCGTCGCTCCGGGCTCTCGCTGGAGTTCCGGTCCAGTAGTGTGCGCATGTTCCAGCACCCGATGCTGAGTGCTTTTCGCGCAGGCATACGATTGCATTGGTGGGCAATCGCACGCGAGGTGGTCGTTGTGCTTCGGAGGTTGGCTTGAGGTACCCCACCCGGAGCCTTTGGCTCAATAGCCTGACCCACAGCGCAGTGGGGAGCAGATCCAGCTCGGGAATGTGATTGCAGAGACAGATTGGGATCTGCTTGACGGCCGCCACACGTAGCTTTTGAGGTTCTGGAACGTTTTATATATGTTTCGTGACCGTAGTAGGATACGTACCTGCGACCATGGCCAGACGCAGGTGCGTTTTGGCTGGTTTGCGCCAATTTGACCAAGGGTGCCTGGATTGAGGCTGGCAGTAGCAAACCATTGAACACCAGGTGGTGTCCTCCCACCGTCAGAGAAAATGCGTGGCGCTCGTGCTCTACGCCAATCAAGCTGTGAGCTTATAACCCGTAGACCCGTTGTCTCCCATGGCTAGGTTTTACGGGAAGTGGACTATCGACCACATCTTAACCTCCGAAGAGGATGGACTAGGATACTGACAGGGCGCCCACACCTGGCAGAAGAACGACTCGGGTCCTCAGCCAAAGCATTCGATTAAATGAACACCGGTAAGGCAGCGGGTCTAGCACATGGTCAGTTCACTGACTCATGCGGATTGGTGTCCTGGATCTTAGCAGGGAGAAAAGCGAAACCCACATCTCACCCAGCAGTCGCCACGAGGAGGCGCCCAGGACATGAGCAAATGGCACAACATTGGCAGCAATGGGTAGACCATCTGCCAGGATCTAGCCACCACCAGCCTCAGCGCACCATAGGATCTCCAGCCTTATAGATACAGATATATATATATATATGGTTGGCGGCATCCGGATTCGGATTTGCCTGTCACTGTGGCAAGCCACAGGACGCCAGCGCCTATAGAGGGACCATCAATAACTTGCGCTGCACCACCCACAGCTCCAACCACATACCCCATATCCAGTGTAAACCCGAAGGAATAAGACCGGGAGGCATGCGGATGGGAACCACGTTTCATCAACGGAGCCGGCCCACACTCCTTCACAGGCAAACACAAGCACGCTGTATTTGGGGAATCAGGCGCACACAAGGCGGTGGCTGGACCGTAGTCCGCTTCACACTGAGTGCATGGAACCGCTCTTCGAGCCTAGCACGACCACAAGGACCGTGCACCTCGTCCCCTCCAGCAACGACCAACTGTCTCCTGGAGCCAGTATGAACGATGTAGTGGGTAATAGACAGGTAGGCACCTTGCCAACATACACATCAAGCGCAACCATACCAGGGATATCAAACAACAGCCATTCACTTTGAACGACAAGCTGAAATAAAGTAAATCCAATACAGGTACGGTGGCATAACTCTTCGCAAAATTACCATATGAAGTCATTTGGTTAGTAACAAATCCGTGATAAGCAAAAATGTCCACAAGTTAGTTAAAAAATGCTACAAACGCAACAAAATTACCGAAGATAAGCGCAATTAGTGTAAGCAATGTGGCCAGTTAATAGAGGAGTATTCAGGTAGGCAGAACAAACCAAATAAAGTGGAATGAAATTTAGCCAGCGTAAAAAGACCTAGTTTAAGTGTAAGTTGGTTTAGCCGAACTGCGGTGAAGAAGCATCAAGAATGCAAAATCAGCCTCAGCATATATATATATATATTTTTATATATATCAGCAAGGCCAATCCGGACAACTACAGAAGCGACGACGGGTTCTGCAGAAAACGTAGGCAGAATCGGCGCAGCGTTCGTTGGTACGCTGCATTCGATTTACTAACCGCGTGCTTGCATGCTAAGTCGCTTTATTTCAGGTGGAGGGTTTTCAATTTTGTCTAAGTGCTTTTCTTTCTCATATAAATGTCTACCTGTACTCTATTCCATTAACTTGCACACTTCGCTTAAGCCAATGGTATTCGATTTCCATAACATTTTGGTGTTCGCGGCATTTCCGTAAAGTATATTTTCTGACCTCATGAACTTATCTAGGATTCGTTTGTAAACAACTTATTTCATATGTTCAGTAACTTAAGGTTTATGTTATCGTCCCTTATGAATTAATCGAGTTATTTTCTTTGTCTCTCTCTCTCTCGAGTGATTGGCTGTTGTTTGCTATCCCCGATGTGGCTGCGCTTGCTGTGCATGTTGACGAGGTGCCTACCTGTCTATTACCCACTACCTCGTCCATACTTGCTCAAGGAGACAGTTGGTCGTTGCTGGAGGGGACGAGGTGCACGGTCCTTGTGGCCGTGTTAGGCTCGAAGAGTGGTTCCATGCACGCAGGGTGAAGCGGACTACGGTCCAGCCACCGCCTTGTGTGTGCTTGATTTCCCAAATACAGCGTGCTTGTGTTTGCCTGTGAAGGAGTGTGGGCCGGCTCCGTTGATGAAACGTGGCTCCCATCCGCATGCCTCCCGGTCTTATTCCTTCGGGTTTACACTGAATGTGGGGTGTGTGGATGGAGCTGTGGGTGGTGCAGCGCAAGCCATTGATGGTCCCTCTGTAGGCGCGGGCGTCCTGTGGCTGGCCACAGTGACAGGCAAATACGAAACCGGATGCCGCCAACCAAATCCACATATATATCTTTATCTATATACGTAGCTTATTAAAACGGATGTATATATATATGTATATATACGTATATATCCACATATATATTTCAGTATCAGCCATAAACGTACGCTTTTGATATCCTGTTTATATACATATTTGAGTATATGAAGGGGTTCCTAATTATTCTAACTTGAGTAGCACTTCGCAACAAACTACACCTACCAGCACAGCTTTTGCACTTGTAATTATTGCTATTCACTAGCACCAATAACAAATGTTATTCAGTGCATGCTCATTTCCAATTATGCATTTATGTACGCAGCAATGCAGTAATAGAAAATGTCTGTTGTTCGTAATTCCTTATCAACTTTAAATATCTTATTTTGGATTTCATCTTCCATGCACATAGTGATGCGTTTGTCATAGCAGTTCTTCCTTTTGCATTTCTGCGGCTTTACTAAATTACCTTTAATTCCAGCTTAACTTCAAAGCATAACCTGTAAGTTTCACACTTATTTATTATGTATAGCCGTTATTTAAGAATACCCCAGGTACCTGTGTTGCCTTAAAATGTTGCATTTAATGTCTTCCCTGTAGATTATTGGTGCAAATAACATGGCATGTGAATTTCTAAACCTTTTACCTGCTGTATTGTAAAAAGTAAATTCCGTTTATAATAGACACCGTTTAAGTCTGAATACATGCAACATTTTAAAGCATTCCCTAACCCTAAATGTGCTATATTTTTGAACACATTTTCTGCACATTCCCATCTGTTGATTTTTCGACACCTTTCTGGCCTTCCTTATTTCGTCCACTTTGCCTCAGTAAAATGTCTGTAAATCACATCCTATGTAATAATATTAACCGGTTTATAAATATTTATACTACTCATCCATAGCACTCAGAAGGCAAATTAGTTACGCCGTAAAACGGATGTACCAGTTGGCACCAAAGAAATTTAAATTTAACCGCCACAGTGCAATCAAACGGTCCCAACTTCGCTCTGTTTTAAATGAGGTTAACTGGAGGAGGTCTAATTGGTTATCGAGTGCCACGTTCGATCACACCGCTGTTTTTGCCGTGTGATCTGCGATCGTCATAAAAGTTGACAGGAAATGGAGGAAGCAGTTCGCAACTTTCAATTTGCGACCGCCAGTAGCTCTTTCAAATATCGTACGTATACCGCGAAGCAACTAGAGAAGTACAACGCTGTAACTCCATTTTTGGAGTGCAATACTGATCGAGCTTTTTTGCTGCAATATTGTGGAACCCGGTGTTTGCATAAACACTTGTAATGGAATTCGCCTATTGTCAAACTTCCACTGTTCCAAAGTATCTTTGATGGATTAAAGCGGTTCTGGTCAAAGCGTCCTTGGCGCTTACGGGTACTTTTCCGTTTCTCCTAGTTTCACTACCGTTTTGCACCCAGTTCTTGTCTTTTTATTGAGGTCGTTTAACTATTGTATGCGTGTTATACTTCCACTCTGTTTTCCACTATCTCGGTCTCACAATGCACTGAGGCTGTTGTGCCTGGTGTTTCGGATTCTGAGGTTATCCCACATTGTGGCAGTCCAAGCTGCAATATCCCACTAACTGACGGCTCTGGCCTTATGCAGTGCGATGGCTGCAAACGATAGTACCACCAGGTCTGTACGGACCTAAATACAGAGCAGTACGCAGCGCTCACCTCCAACTAAAGCTTGCTTTTCAGTTGTGTCAATTGCTGTAGTCGCCAGCATGGCCGCGCGACCCTTCGTACGACAGACCTATCTCTTAATACCGGCTGCGAAATGTAGAGCGTTCCTTCTCGATGTTCACAGATCTTCGCCTTAAGATTGATCTGCTCATGATGACGTTACCGGGCTCTAACAACGCAAATTTGATCGCTTTCACTGCAGGTCCACTTGTGGCACCAATCATTATGTCACCCGTCCAGATGGCTTCGGACCACAAAAATGAAGCTACTTCGGACGTCGTATCTAAAGGTATCAAGATGGACGCCGCATTTCTGGTTCTAGGGTTTCCTCGAGTAAAGCCAGAGAGCCAGGAAACCCCGTAAGCACTCTGTTGAAGAAGATGTTACGGTCGTCTCGGCACCGGAAACAAGCCAAGTGTCGTTACTTGTCCAACCGTCTGACAGTTGTGCGAAGACGAAGGGTCCAACACGCACTTTCTGTCAGCCGAAGGTGCCGGATACCTCGGTTTGTCACCGAGAAGGCAGGATCTGAATGGTTACTGGACACTGTTCCAAGCAAAAAGCGTCACGTGACCGTGCTTCCGTTATCCAGAAGCGAGAGCGGAACAAATCTGCCATATAGCCATTCGGTGGAATCTAGAACCTGAAAAATATAAGACATCGACAATGGAGCAAAATCTCCCTGCGGTTGCTACTTCATCGGATGGGCTAAAGAGATTCTCATCACCAAGGGTGAAGCCACCTGCTCCAAGTGTGTAATCAAAGACCCGTGAGGGAAATACACCCCGTCGTGGCGATTCTTTCACGGAAAGTAGCGTTATATTCCTTTTTCGGCTGAACCTACTGCTGTCTTTCCTGCTGATCGCATGTTGAACGACTTTCAACGGTTTAAAATGTGCGTAAGGTAGCTTCTTCCGCCTGCTTTTCCAGGCGTCACTGTCAGGAAACTGAGTAAGCTGGGGAACGTCGCAGTTAATGAACCAAACCCTCGACCGCAAGTACTTTGTGTGGTACACTCTACCCCGGAGGAACGCAGCGCTCTCATGCAGTTCGCGTTTAAGCTGAAAGGTACAAATGTTAGCGTTCAGCCGGACACTCCGCTGGCCGAAAGGCTGAAGGTAAGGGAGGCCATCAAAGACCTCAAAAGTAGGCGAGCGGCCGGTGAACAGGGTCTCAGGTTAGTGAGTTTTCGGTTGGTCAGCCGGCGGCTTTCTCCCGCCCTACTGGCTAGCCGAACAACCTCCTCGTGGTGCCAGCTGGGTGGTTCGGGTTTAACCCGTTCCAGCAAATAGTTCGGCGGCAGTGTTCCAGGACGTTGTGGGTTTTCGCCTGGCAAGCGTTCTCCCTATAAAAAGCCACAAATGTCTGCTTAACAACACTGTGACGTGGCGGATGTGACTCGCCACAAGCTAAAGTTACTGGCCCGTAAATATCCGGAAAGTGCTATCCAACCCACAGACATCAATCGCTTATGCTCACATTCCTGAGGATAACAAACAGTCAAAAATGCCGTGGCATATTCAAAGACACAAGCTACATTCATGCACAATTACATACATATATACACCCATACATGCTGGATGTCCGGAAAGTGCTATCCAACCCGCAGACATCAATCGCTTATGCTCACATTCCTAAGGAGAACAAACAGTCAAAAATGCTGCGGCATATTCAAAGACACAAGCTACATTCATACAAAATTACGTACGTATATACACCCGTACACTTACATACACTGTTATGCCAAACATGTACTTTTTGTACATTTTTGTTCACACTATGTTATCTAAAGGTGATCATGCCTGTAATGGTGTGCCTCGCCTTGTCGAGAATAAAAGTTTATTTATTTATTTAATTATTAATTTACCACTGTTAATTCCGGTAGCACACGAACAAGGTCTGGATCTAACGAATACCTTCAGATAGTGCTGGGTAAGGTGCGCAGCCTAAGGAATAAGGTGTACGAGTTAGGTGTGCATGTAGATGGGTCTCATCCTGCTACACTCGCATTCACTGAAACGTGGCTATCTCAGGAAATCACGAATAGTGAAGTACATGTATCAGACTACGCACTATATACCTGCGATCGCTCCGCTGGCCGGCAGGGAGGGGCGTCGCTGTTTATGTGATATGTAAGCTTGAAGTTTTGAAGCGGCGCTTATTTCATTCGACAGACAACAGTGTTGTAGCTCTGTCGGCTGTGCGTAGCACATCCTCGGCTCAGGTTACAGTTGTACTTGTGTATAAAAGCCCTGGGAACGTATCCAAACAGGTACTTCACTTCATTTGCTCCCAGTCCACAAACAAGTGTTTGTTGATGGGCGGCTTCAACTCCCAGAGGTTTGTTGGGCAGCTCATTCTTGCCACTCAACGTCAGGCACATTCGGCGCTGATGTGCTTGAGCTGATGCTCCAAGTACCTTCGTATCAGCTCATAGACCTCCCCACTAGGTACATTGACTTCATAGACTGGAACGCAACCGACTGCTTGTTCGCCGCTTGTGCACCGCAACCGTTATCCTCCTGTTTATCTGTGACAAAGGCCCGCACGGGTAACTGACGCACAGCTGTCCGCAGGCGCCATAAACTTTCGGTAGGTAGATATTGCTTCTCTGTTTCTTTGCACTTTATAGCTTCTGTTAGTTGCCCCTACATTGGCACCTCAGTTCCCCGCCTACCCCGGCTGATCGCCGCATACGCCAGGTGTAAGTGTATCCATCTGTCGAATAACTTTCCAGTGCCTCATGTGTCCTTGCCTCCGTGACCGTGGTCCCATCTGCAACGTGCGCCGACCGTGAAGAACATGAAACTACCGTCCGGTAAGCATGCATACATAAGTACATGTATATTGATATTCTCTAAGTCTGCACAGCATCACCATGTTCAGCTGCTCCAGCCCCTTCCATGACATCAAACAAGGGATGGCTACGCTTGTCCCCTTAGGGCTTACATCAAGGGAACGCGAAAATGACCCACTTAAGGGCCCACCATTTTTAGTGTCCACGCATTGCGGGAAGAGTGCGTCCATAAACACGCTCCAAACAGTGACGCGCATATTAGAATTGGTGTGCACGTCGATTACCTCGTCCTCCATTTCCATGTAGCATACGTATTCACCTTTCCAGCTACCTTTCCTATAGCGAAACTAGCGGTCGGTTATTTAAATGTGCAATAATGTTATCCATTATTTCAACGACATGCGTCTAGCACAACTATTTAGGTAAAAGGTTCCATAACTTAGCTATTAAAAAATGGGACGACATTTACACATCTGCATAAGAATACCTTACACGTACAACTCCATCGATCCACCGCCTATTCCTTGCCTCATTCCTTCTTCCAACATGAAGTTCGACTATCACATACGTACGCATTACTTTTCAGCTATTTACGGGTTTTCATTTATAATTAAATAAATAAATAAATCTTTTATTCTCAACAAGGTGAGGCACGCCTTTACAGGCATGATCATTTTGACATAGCGATGCATGATCACGAATGTGCAAAAATCCGATATGTTTGCCATAGCAGTTTGTGTTTGTGTAGGGGTATGTATGTATGTCATTGTGTGGTATGTGTATATAGCTGTGTAGTTTGCGCTGCTCCAATCTTCAATGTTTGATATCGTCATCAGTATGCGAGTAGGAGCTTGGTGTCCGTGGGTTGGATAGAAGTACCCAGATGTCCACGGGGCAGTGACTTTATTTTGTGGCGAGTCACGACCGCCACGTCGCAGTGTTGTTAAGCAGTCATTTGTGGCTTTTTATAGGGAGAACGCTTGCTATGCGAAACCCACCACGTCCTGGAACACTGCCGCCGAACTATTTGCTGGAACGGGTTGAACCCGCACCACCCAGCTGACACCACGAGGAGGTTGTTCGGTTAACCAGCGGCATGCGCTTACTCGTTCTGCCGCAAGCGTTCAGTCACACCGCCCAGCACAATAACCCGGTGATTTTATACCACGCAGGTGTGGTTTATAATGTTCCCACTCGGAGTTCCAAACAGGCAACACTAACGCAGTGTGAAATCCGAGGATATATGACACCATGGAAGGTAATTGGGAAAATGGTCTCCGTAAAAAGGGATAAAACGTACACATAGGAACACCATCGCGAGGTTTTCTAGATAACAATCATACGCTCATTAGCTGAACCACAGGCGTCGCAAAGGTTTGTATATGCGAGCGTCATACCAACTTTTATAGGACAACAGGGCATACATACAGACCAAACCAACCGTACTCTACATACCCTTGTAGCCAGCTTCGACGAGGTATCGCTGCATAGACGTGCACTAACATGATCAACGTGCATATACAGCGCATGACAAACAGGCTACCACCATTATTAAAATTATAAAGTAACCCATATATGTCCAGGTTTTCCGCCATGCCGATATGCCCTCACCTTTAAATCGCATCGGCGGTAAGTTACTCAGCAAGCGAAACGTACTTACTTGAAACCGACGTTAAATTGTCCAAATTATTTATTCCAAAGTATAAAAGTTCAACAATATCTCCACAATCACTGTATGTTACGTGAACGGTATCATTCCAAACACTTGAACCATCGCCAAAAATTTGTTACATATACGACCATTTATCCACCTTAAAACTACCTATGTTAGGTATCGGTGGCATTCTACCAACCACGGTGAAGAAAAAGCATAATTGCAACATACCCCTCAGCATAGTGCCGCTGGTAACATAACTATGCTTATGTACACATTCACATATATATATATATGCCTCTTGCTGAGGCTGATGTTGCGTTCATGATGCTCCTTCACCGCAGTTGGGCCAAACCAACTTACACTAAAAACTAGGTCTTTCTAATGTGGATAAAATTCATAACATGTTATTTGGTTTGTTCTGCGAACTTCATAATCCTCTCCTTACTTGCACACGTCGCTCACGCAAATTGTGGTAAACTTGCGTAATTTTATCGCGTGGTATTTTTTAAATAACTTTCGGACATCTTGTACTTCTCACGGATTCAATTATAACCAATTTCTTATATATGCTCATTTAGCGAGTATTTATGTCGGCATACGTGTTTACTTTAATCGATATCGGCATTTCGAATGATTGGCTGTTGTTTGACATCCCAAGTGTCGCTGCGCTTGAGGTGCATGTTGACAAGGTGCCTACCTGTCTATTACCCACTACCTCGTCCATACTTGCTCAAGGAGTCAGTTGGTCGTTGCTGGAGGGGACGAGGTGCACGGTCCTTGTGGCCGTGTTAGGCTCGAAGAGTGGTTCCATGCACGCAGTGTGAAGCGGACTACGGTCCAGCCACCGCCTTGTGTGTGCTTGATTTCCCAAATACAGCGTGCTTGTGCTTGCCTGTGAAGGAGTGTGGGCCGGCTCCGTTGATGAAACGTGGCTCCCATCCGCATGCCTCCCGGTCTTATTGCTTCGGGTTTACACTGAATATGGGGTGTGTGGATGGAGCTGTGGGTGGTGCAGCGCAAGCCATTGATGGTCCCTCTGTAGGCGCGGGCGTCCTGTGGCTGGCCACAGTGACAGGCAAATCCGAAACCGGATGCCGCCATCCATATATATATATATATATATATATATATATATATTCCAATAGAATTCACATATACGTAGGCTTGTACAGAAATATATCGTTTGCGGTATCCCGTCACGGATTGGCCCATCATTGTGGCCAGCCACAGGACGCCTGCGCCTACAGAGGAACCATGGATGGCTTTCGCTACACCGCCCACAGCTCTAACCACACACATTATACCTAGTGTAAACACGAAGGAATAAGTCCTGGAGGCATGTGGACGAGAGCCACATTTCATCAACAGAGACGGCCTACACTCCTTCACAGACAAACACAAGCGCGCTGTAGTTGGGAAATCAAGCGCACACAAGGCGGTGGCTTGACCGTGGTCCGCTCCACACTGAGTGCATAGCACCGCTCTTCGAGCATAGCAAGTCCACAAGGACCGTGCACTCCGTCTTCTACAGCATCGATCAACTGTCCCCTGGAGCCAGTATGAACTAGGTACTAAGTAATAGGCAGGTACGCATCTTGTCACATCAAACGTACATCAAGCGCAGCCACCCCGAAGATATCAAGCAGCAGCCAACCACTTGAAGTGGCATGGTTAAATAAAATATATCCAATATTGGAGAGGGCTACAGTGGCATAACTCTTCGATAAATTGGCATACAAAGTAAACTAGTTAGCAATGAATCAGCGGCAGGGAAAAACGTCCACAAGTTAGAAATGCTACAAACGCTACAAAATTACCGAAGATAAGCGCAATCAGCGAAAGCAACGTGGCTAGTTAAGAGAAGATTACTCAGGTAGGCAGAACAAACCAAAGAAATTGGAATAGAATTTATCCAACTTTAAAACACCTAGTTTAAGTGTACGTTGGTTTATTCCAACTGCGGTGAAGAAGCATCAAGAATGCAACGTCTGCCACAGCATGGGGCATAAGAGACATATATACATAAATACTTCTGTCAGCAGAGTTGACTGTATACACTTACAAATATTTCGGTTCGCCTACGTCTGACATATATATATATATGGTAGGTGAGTAATATATATACGTATGTATGTATCTATTCTATATATTTGCTATATCCTATATATGTTGACAAGGTGCCTACCTGTGTTTACCCACTACCTCGTTCATACTGGCTCCAGGAGACAGTTGGTGGTTGCTGGAGGGGACGGGGTGCACGGTCCTTGTGGCTGTGTTTGCCTCGAAGAGCGGTTCCGTTCACTCACTATGGTGTGGACCACGGTCTAGCCACAGCCATACGTTGCGCTTGATTCCCAAATCCGGCGTGCTTGGGTTTGTCTGTGAAGGAGTGTGGGCCGGCTCCGTTAATGAAACGTCGCTACCATCCACATGCCTCCCGGTCTTATTCCTTCAGGTGTACGCTGGATATGGGTTGTGTGATTGGAAATATGAGTGGGGCAGAGCAAGCTACCCGTGATCACTCTGTCGGCGCAGGCGTCCTTTCGCTGGCCACAGGGATAGGCAAACCCGAAACCGGATAACGAAAACAAAGAAATACTATATATATATATATATATATATATATTCAAATTTGGGGTTTGCATTCCTTGTATATTTGCATACTTGCGTAAAATCAATTAAGTCATTAAATTTACAAACACTTATATTTCAAATGACAACTCACGGCTACCAGCATTACCCATTAGCATTGCACATTTCATTAACGCATTAAGTATAACTTTTAAGAATAATTTACTTTACCCCATCCCTTCTAACACTTACGTAAATTTTCTGCTTATTGACCATACGTCTTTTCAACGACATCATCCGTTCCTAAACCTTTTACCCCTGCAACGCCAGCATTGATTACTCTGTTTCTGCATTACCAGTTCTACAACTTTGGATAACAAATGCCGTCTCTTTCATCGCGATTTCCAAAAAACGAATACAATAATCAGACAAAATAGGAATACCTCTTATCGTAACAAGTACGTTACTTTTAGCACTTGCTGCTTGCAAGCGTAATCTTTACATACCTGAATAAATTGCATTAACACTTACTTGCTCCATAAAATATCCCTTCACATTTCGCATGTATTTACCGGTTGCCTGGTTTCGATTACGCCCTGACCTTCAACTACACCCGTAGTCATCACTTTACTTTATCATAACCCGTTTCATGAGGCAAATCCACATACCATTTTCTTTTATTTCCCACACCGTTATACCACCAAAATTAAGAATATACCATGCAACCACTCAAACTAGCTTGGATGAATCCGAGGACAATGGAAGCGAAACTCCCGCCAATACAGCAATTAGCCCTTTCACTCTCATTGGAGAGTGGCTAATTTTTGACATGAAAAATAGGCCTGGAGGTACTTAGTTTTCCGGTACACCTGGCTAAATGGTAATGCTTTCATAACTGGATTAGAAATAGATGTGTTTAGGTCGCTTTGTACTTGAGTATGTACAAAAAAGGGTAGTTACTAAGATATGTTAGTTATGAATTTCGCTTTTAATCATCGCGATTTTAAAATATACAAAAAATACAATAATCGGACAACAGATGTGATACCCCTTATCCAAGCAAGTAACTTATTGCAAGCATAAACTTTACATACATGAAACAATTGTATTAACACTTGTTTGCTCCATAAATCAGCCGTGTACTTCACACTTTTATTTAGCATTTGCCTGCTGTCCATTATGCCGTGAACTTCAACTACGCCTGTAGTCATCACTTTAATTTATTATAACCGTTTTCACAAAGCAAATCCATAGAGCATTATTTTCTATTCCCCCGCACCTTAATGCCACCAAAATTAAGAATATTCTCTGCAGCCACTCAAACAAACTTGGCTGTTACCGAGGACAGTGGTAGCAAAACCCTTTCCCGCCATGACAAAAATTAGCCCTTCCCCTCTCATTGATTAACGACGCTCATTTTGGTGCCGACGGTTACCAATAGTAAACATCTTATTGGTGCATTCAAACACCAATTTTCCGGTTAAGCGGACTAAAATGTACACATCTCCACGCAATTCCAATCACGTCCATGCAGCCCATCGGATAGCTTCGCCAACTTGAATTTACACTGCTGTGCCACTATTGGCAAGCTAGGTCTACCTGGTTGGAGACAAGGGGGAGTTTGACCCCACCGGGTACGTAACTCGAAGGCTGGAAAGTTGCCCCTATACGAAGGACGGAACCTTTACCTTGATTAATGGGCAGGAGCCACAAAGTAGACCAGTCGCAGAGTCTGTCCAGGGCATGCTATATATACAGCATGCTAAAAGAGGTGAACCCAACTAAGGCTTCTGGGCCAGATTCTGTTCATCCAAAATTGTTGCACGAATTGGCAGGGGAATTCAGTGGACCTCTGACTTGTGTGTTTCAGAAGTCACTCAACAGCTGTATCTTGCCTACCGAATGGAAGGAGGCTGTTGTCTGCCCGATTTTCAAGTGCGGTGACAAAGACCTACCGGCTAATTACAGGCCTGTCAGCTTGACTAGCGTGGTCGTTAAGTTACTTGAAAAAATAGTACGAGATACAGTGGAGAACCATTTAAGTAGGTTTAACCTGCTTAGCGTCGAGCAACATGGTTTTCGCAAAAGATTTTCGTGTCAGACGAACTTGCTGGTAGCTCGAGAGTGCTGGGCTGAAGCCGTAGACAGTGGACATGCGGTGGATGTGGTGTTCATTGACTTCGCCAAGGCCTTTGACACTGTCCCCCATCCGCGACTCTCGCTGAAGTTGAGGTCGTATGGAATAGCTGGTCGTGCTCTCCAGTGGGCGTCATCTTTTCTGGATGGACGCGAACAGTGTATTCGTGTGGGAAGCAGTCTTTCGTTTCGACAGGCTGTGCTTAGCGGCGTTCCGCAAGGCTCTGTCCTAGGTCCGCTGCTGTCCTCAGTCTACGTGAATTACTTGCTGGAGGAGCTTGAGGTACAAGCGCTTTTATTTGCAGATGACCTAAAGCTCTGGAATATTGTTGATATCCCTGGAGGTCCTATGGCTCTTCAACGGGCTCTGGATAAACTCTGGGAATGGTCTGTCTTGTGGTTGCTGCCTGTAAAGCGGGCAAAGTGTTCAGTGCTGCGTATCGGAGCGTCTGATTCCTCCACAAGTTATGTGCTCGATGGGACTGTACTTCCTCACGTGACTCGTCAGGTTGATCTAGGTGTCGTCCACTGTTCCACCTTACACTCTGGAAACAACTGGAAGAAGGCAGCTAGTAAAGGTTTCCGAATGTTGTGGTTTATCCGTCGTTCTTTTGGGACCATAACCGCTGATGTGTTTGTGAAGCTCTTCTCAGTGTTTGTGCGACCCCACCTAGAATATTGCGTCCAGGCCGGTCCACCGTGCCTTGTCCGGGACAAAATGGCACTAGAAAGGGTGTTGCGGGTCGGTACTAGGTTGGTCAAGGGATTACGAGGGCAAACGTACCCCGAACGCCTACTTAGTTTGGGAATGCAGTCAATGCACTATCGAAGAATTAGAGGGGACCTAATCCTAACCTACCGTAGTTTGACTGGGAAGGTTGGCCCTGATTTGTCCATGCTATTTAGTCCTGCTAGATTATCTGGTCTCCGCGGGCATTGTATGAAGCTGGACAAACCGCGGTCCGATCGAGTTAGAGCGGAGACACGCTTATCGCGTCGAGTCATCGAGCGCTGGAACCTGCTTCCTGAAAATGTTGTCAAGGAAGCTACGGTTAAGGGGTTTGAGCGTCAACTAGATGCTCTTGGGTGGCAACACGAAACCTTTCCGTTTTCCTGACAAATTCCCATCTTCATACTTCGATTCTATTTTCTTTGCTTTCCCTCGTCATTGGTATTATTCTCTTCTTTTAGCTGATTTCCCCTACTCTCTTACCTTCGATTCTCCTTCCTCTCTTACTTACTTCACGTAACTGACACAGCTGGGACAGCTAATTTTAGGAACGTGGGCATGTAGGACTAGTTATCTTTTTGGGCGCTACAGGCATTAAATTGGTGGACCAGGGTGTTTTCCGGGTGTTTTCCTTTTTGATCCATCAAGAAGTCGGAGCACCCCTATCAACGCCTGGATCGACGACCCGCTCAAGAAGGAACACTTACGGGATTCATCCTATCGTTCCAGTCCCACTTGAACTTGAACTTGTATATACAGCCAAATGGCCTCAGAACCCCCAGGAACATTTACAACATTTCATACATTAAGGTCATCAGCAAACAATAGGGATGATACCCCAAGCTCTCCAAGGAGGTCGTTTACGTAGATGGAGAACAACGTCGATCCAAGGACGGATCCCTGTAGGACACCATCTTCGTACTTCGATTTTCTTTTTTCTACTTTTCTTCACGTATTGGTATTATTTTCTTATGTAAGTGCACTTCCCTATTCCGTACCTTCAATTTCTCTTCCTATCCTTTGCTTACTTCACGTGACTGCCAAAGCAGGGACTGCTAGGGCAGGAAACGTGGGCATTAACTGGTTGGCCAGGGTGCGATACGGGTGTTTCCGTTTTAGATCCATCAATAACTGAGCACTTCATCAATTCCTGGCTCAACGATCCACACAAGATGGAACACTCACGGGATTCTCCTATCGTTCCAGTCCCCATCTGAACTGAACTGAACTGAACCATGACCTTCTGTGAGTGCTACGCGGTAACTCGATTTTTTGGCGTACCATACGGGACCAGAACTCTCACATCTGGCGGGAACGGGTTTGCGGGCCAAGATCAACCGGCACAGCCGGGAGTATAATGGTAGCGTAGGATACTGATATGTAGTTAAATAATTTGTAAACATTACAAAGAAACCAGTAGCGGGAATCGGGGTCCTGTAGCTTTTATAGTACTATAGTTTACCGTAACCTTGGTACCAGCTGCCCGAAGTTTCAAATTTCATAACTGGGTCTAAATTGGACCTAGGTTATTGGATAAGTAAATAGTGCACTCAGCTAGTCCGAAAATGCAGAATAGCCACTTTAAGGTAGTATCTAAATAGTGATACACTTAAATTGAAGTGGAAATGAATATTTTGCTTACCTCACGTGCTCCTATGTGATTTCTTTTTTGGAGAAACGTCTGGGCACAATGGTTGGCGTACTTCGAGAAATAGGTGGAAAAGAACGGAAATGACTGTGAGAATAATATGTAAATAACGGGGTAAACGGATGTGGCGCGAATAGGCAAATAACCATGCGATATGCGCATACCTATTTACATATGGGACTTGTTACTGAATGCGTATTTATAAAGGAAAAGTAACGCGAAAGCGTCAGTTGCATATACGAATGCCTGAGGAGCAGTTAGTTAAGTGAGCTAAAGTGAAGGAGAAGTGAAGATGCATGTCGGTCCCTAGTCAATATGTGGTGGATAAATGCGCATAACGGCGGAATGGGCTTTCATAGGGTACATAAATGGTTGATGAAACCGCTATATATAAAATATATATATATGTATATATAACTTTGCAAAATTAGCATGCATATATTTGTAATTAAATATATGCATTCACTTTCAGACTGCATTATGTATGCATAAATGTACGCATTATTAACCTCAATCCCATATATATATGGATATAGGTTAATAAGGCATACATTTATGTATACGGAATGCTGTCTGAAAGGTAATGCATATATTTAATTACAAATATATGCATTCCCAATTTTGCAACTTCAACGTGATTAGAAATGGTATTGCTCCTCCAATCTAACTACGCTTATATCCTTATGTAGAAATACATTTGTATGCGTGTTACGGTAACACAGATCATCAGTTCTATGACATTTAAGGGGACGGCACGTTATTAGTCCCCACTATGATTACCTAATGCAAATCCCCGCAACTGGACGTCAGTGGACCAACGTATACATTCTTTTCATTACAGAGATAGAAGTGACCTTATCCGTACGTAAATGAGTAACTAATTAAGTACGTGCCTGTCAGTTTTCATGGAGTTTAACCGGTATCTCTAATGGTGCATATCAAGGTGTCAGGAGTAAAGTAAGTAGGTTACGCATTTCATTAATAAGCTAATACCGTTTTATGATTAATACTAAGGAAAATTTATCACACCTATTATATGCAGAAGTTATAGGAAGCATAGGGAATAATAGGATGGCAAAACGAAGAAGGAAAAAATCAAGGAACATTTTGCGATGTTTTCATACAAGTAGCCCACATATGTACGCAAGACTATAGGTAGGTTTATGTTCCTGCAAACGTGACGGGTACGCAGTAAGGCCGTATGATTGCCTCACGGGTGGCATTTGTTTGTTCACTGAACCGCCCTCCAGTGTTGGCCGCGATTGGTTGCACGAGCGATGCATGGAAAAGTATCATGTGTTCTATAGCAGTGGTGTCATAAAGATCATTATACAGGTAGATATTTTTGACTTCACTGCGGTAAAGGAACGGCGCTTAGTAAGCCTGTGTATGTTCTACAGAGAAGCCTAATTATGACCTACAGCGACAGTTATGTGATCGGCGCCAGGATGCTACATGAACGGCCTTCACTTATGCTAATTGGGTTCCATGATATTTGCAGCCATATGGGCTCTAGGGAGGCCTCATATACTTGCTGCACATGTCTTGAGGGCTACTTATTAGTAGTGCTATATTGGTCGCAGAGCATTGGTGTCGTTATCGAACGCAGCATAATCGCCGTCGTTGGAACGATTATCCTTAAATACGGGCGGGTACGAATACCGTAATGGCCCAGCAGCGGCGGTATAGTAAGCACTGCTAACGAATGAAAAGGGAATGCATCTGCACGCCCATATAGGTCGCATAGAGGGCATTATTGTTGCCAGGAGGGAAGCCACAGTGGTAACCTTAGTCATTGAGACAAAAAGAACGAAGTAATGGGCTTTGTCAACGCTACTGATATAACTGGGAGTCACATGGCTTTTAATTTGTTTCCGTCATTGCATGCAACTACGTTGAATGCATTATGCTGAGTAATCGTGCTAATGTGGAAATGGTAACGAAAAAGAGACACAAATGGTGCGCTGACGTCTGTACCGATTCCGAATATTCACGTCATCATGGGGAGCGTGTGAGGCGCTCTTGACCCACAACGTGCGAACACTGAGGAATGGTAAATGGAAATTTATTCCGTAGACACACATGAAAGCAATATGCATAGATGTAACGCGGGGTTAACTTACTCAATCACATGGAAGCGAGGTAGCGCACCTTCCGATAGTGGAGTGTATGGTTCACGTCATCAATGTCTTAGACAAAATCACCAGGAAATGAAAAATAACGTAGTTCGGTGGTAAACTGAATACTGAATACTGTATTATAGAGCAAGTAGAAATGGATTCTGTACAACTCTTTTGAAATATTGTGAAAAACATTATAATAGTTGTCAACCGTGAATATCCTTGTCGTCCTCATGTAATATTTAAAATATTCGACTTACGATATTTCAGGATTCACAAATGTGATATGTCATCGTAAGTATGCAGTCCTTCTCTGAATCGAATAGAGGCAAAATGCAAACCTAACAACGTTTTGAACTGTTGCACAGATGTTGCCTCAATCACATGTTCGGGCAAACTATTCCAAATGTTTACCACTCTCCGTTCGAAGCACAGTGGGTGGGGAACACGTTTCATATCCGGCACAACAAGTTTGTATCTGTGTCCGCGTGTGCTGCATGGCCCTCGTAAGTGCAGCTTTGCAATTTGGTCCGCACGAATTAGTGATTAGTGCCACACTCAGCTCCACGCAGTACACGTGTCATGCGCACTTCACGCTGACGTACGATGACATAGTCGAGCAGGTGAGCGTGTTCATATCGTCAGTGCGTCTAAGTTGCTATATCAGTCGCTCTCAGTGCAAATCGAGTGTTTGTGATTGTCAGGCCGTGAGTGGCACACATGAGAGCAGCCTGTCTCCGTTCGCATTCGCTGAGCCGATGCCATGCGGACAGATAACATCTATCCACGCTGATGCATCACGTACAACGTGCGCGTTGAAATCACCCAGCAGAAATAGTCGGTCACTCCTCGGCGCAGAATGTATCACAGAGGATATCTGAATGTAGAATTGAGCATGAGCGTCATCTGGATAACACATGGTCGGACCGTACGTGCCTATATAAGTGGCAAACATACCTCTTTCGAGTCGTACTCTAACAGTCATCAGTCAAGCGCTGATGCCCGTTTGTTCACGTGAGTCATACAGAGATAACCCGTTAAATATGCTATAATGAAAAATTATTTAAAAAATGTGGAACCAAGGAAGACAGCAGCCTAAAACCTTTGAGTGTACTGAATCCATTGATTCAGTGAAGCCTCACCAATAACATTGCAATACTCACAGAGCCTGAGTGGAGCAATAATTTAGTTTACAACGAAACCAGCGTGGATTATACGACGACATTTAATAGCAAAACTGCGCCTACACTTTTTCTTCACTTGAAGGCGAGTTAAAGTATATTTTGCTTTCTTTAACCACTCAAATATTTGTCAGGTTAGCTTGAAGCCAAACTACCAAAAGCAACTGATTCTATGTTGATTCAGCCGGTCGTTTCCAGCTGCTTTGAACAAAGGTGTATCCGACGCTATTTTGTACACTAAAGTTCACTTTTTCTCCGTCAGCGTGAGCAGCTACATTAGAGTACAATTAGGCGAAACCATCTTCCCCACATCAGCTGCTGACCGTGTTTCGGTCAGCGTACCATCCGAAAAGCAGAAACTAGTGTTGGAATGCAGCTTCTCACAAAAATTCAAACCTTGCCTTTTTACGCTTTGCCTATTCTCTGTAACGTTCTGGTTTGCACTGGGACAACATACCCACAAGTTGAGACAGAAGAAATCAGTAGTCATCTCACAGCACATGGTGAAACAATTTGAAGAATATCCAGATAGGTTGCAAATGAAATTGGGGTGCTATTGTTGAACCCATGTGCAATAACCGCGCTCGTCAAATTCCTCGGAAGTAAGTGTTTTACGTGGATGGGAACACATGGAAACTCGAGACAGATGAAAGCTCTATGTGAGCAGGTTTGCAGACAGCGCAAAAGCGGCCCCATGACGATAGATGGCATTATGATGACAAGCAATTCAAACTCTATTAAGCGTCCTCACTTGTCACTTTGAAACCAACGATTATGATCATATTGCACGTACTGTGTTGCAAAACACTCGAAACGAAACGTCCTGCCGGATGCATGCAGCCCTAATGTGTCTCTAATATAGAATATTGGAACATTATGCTTCCATAGAGCCTGCGTTATCACCACTGAATATTTTAGTTATTACATCACGATGCATGCGGCCGGTATGCTCGGTTCTCGAAACGTTAAACTAATGCCCAAAGCGCGTCAGTGCATTGAATCTCTTTGTCTCTACTCTTCACATCCTTGCTTGTCGACCGTTTGCCCTAGCTTGATTTGACTGTAGCGAGCATTTCGGCATTCGTCTAGATACAGATTTGGTGAAATTTGCATTGGTTTGGGCTAATTAGTGTGGAGCAAATCCAGCACGGGAGCTTGATTGCAGACCCAGATTTGTATCTGCTTGTCGGCCGTCACACGCAGCCTTAGAGTTACTGGAACGATTCATATATGTTTTGCGACCGTAATAGGATACGCACTTGCGAACACGGCCAGACTCAATTTGGTTTTGGCTGGTTTGCAGTAATTTGACCAGGGGCTGCCTGATATCAGGCGGTCAGTAGCAAACCAATGAACATCCGGAGTTGACCTCCCACCGTCAGAAACAATGCGCGGCACTCCTGCTCTACGTCATGCAAGTTGTGAGCTCATAACCCATAAACCAGTTGTAACCCATGGATAGGTTTTAATAGAATATGGACACCGACTACTTCCTAACCTCCGAAGAGGATGTGCTCCTTAAATATAGTGCCCTCATTCTGCATATAACGCTCTCCAAAAAGCGATTATATCCACCCTAGGGCGCTGGACGTACCAGCAACAACGCTAGACGGGCCAACATTGTATACTTTTAAACTTGCTTGGACAAGCAAATTTTGCCCACCATGTGCAAATATATCCTAATCACTCCAAGATTCAAAGGCATTAATCGCTGGAAACCCATCAACTATCCCCCACTGGTACTCCTCCCTGTACTCTCAAAGGTGATGGTGGTAATCATTGCTGAGAATTTAGTAGACCATCTGGAGAACTACAAAGCAGAGTACGCGAGCAACACGGTTTCGGTCAACACCGTTCATGCAATACCAACCCACTGATTGCATGCATTAGTTGGACAAAAGCGGGCCTATAAAAGCAGAGAGACAGACGTCATTTACCTTGATTTTTCCAAAGCCTTTGACAGGTTTGAACACCACATTCCGTCTCATAGCCTAGAAAGCTATAAATTTGATGATCGCGTCCTAAAGTGCATTAGGAATTTGCTGCAGGATCAGCAACTGCAGGTCAGAGTCCGAAGTGCGCTTTCCAATCGCATTCATTTCCAATATGGAGTTTCACAAGAATCATCCCCTGCGTTGCGTCTATTCTCGTGTTCATTAAGGATTGCAAGGTGGCGGCGGGTGATGGCAACATCCAACGTGGAGGGGGCACTCCAGATTCGGCTCCTGGTCGGTATATTGATGTATTGTTCAAGTGCATCCTCATGTAACCAGTCAATCAGTTCCTGTTCCAATGTATCCGCTCTGTTTGCGGTGCCTCGCCAATCCGCATGAGGAAGGTTTAGATCACCAACTATTAGGAAATTAGGCGCAGCAACCACTGCGCGCCTCAATAATGCACCGAGCTCTTTGTCCTCCTCTCGTGTGGACGATGGATTGCGGTAGACACATATAAAGATCACCAACCTGCCCATCATCCTTAAGTAACAAGACACCACCTGAACGTTCGTATTACTCATCATAAACGGAGCCTCCCAATGACTATACTGGCGCCTTATAAGCAATAGTGCTCCCCCACCAGGGTGGTGATCAGGCCCATCTACTCGGTAACTCACGAAACCTACCAGCAGGTCGCTAACCATGTCGCTCGGAGAAAGCCATGTCTCTGTCAAGGCAACATCAGCACATCCGCAGCGCCTCACCATCTCTCCCCATTTGTTCCTCACACTGCAGCAATTGGTATACCATACCATTAGTCCTGCTTGACGTGGTTGTTTCCCCTCGGGCGCAGCACCCGAGGGGACAATCGGTTTTTTGGCGCCGCGTCATTATCGTTCGCCGCTTGAAATGCTGGGTCAAGATTAGGCTCATGTAGGTCAACACGAGCAGAAACCTTGTCAGGTTCCGTCCGACTTGAGTTGTTTCGTAAACGATCAACTTGCTTCTTTCTCTTTAATTTAGAAGGACTAGCAACGCTGCCCTCCGAATTTCCCGCATTTCAGCCTTTGGAGATTCACAGCGTTGGTTTCCCATACAGATCAGCGAGATGCACGTAGTGTCCTTGAGTTCCGGAGCAGCTGACGTTATGCGAGTGGCATCAAATAGTCCCGGATGCGCTAGCTGTAAGCTCATGTCCGCAACCCCGCAACTCTCCCCGAGTAACCGGCTGGAAGTCGTACTCTTGTTCAGTGAAACTTTGGTCGTTGTCACGTCTAACTCGCGACTTATTCCCCTTGCAACCTGCATTGTTTGAGGACTCGAGCAGACAACTGCCGCTGTGGTAGGAGTGCAGTCTCACCCAGTTCCTTTTGGTGTAATCGTGGCATGTTGCTGACTGACTCTGACCCCAGCTGCCGGAGATGCAGGGTATACAATCTATCGGCTGTAAGTACCTCCGGGTGAACTAACGTGTGAGGAAGCACCTTTCGCGATACATGCATCTGATACTGAATTCGTGGTGTAGTAGTTCGAAGGAACGACCTCCGCCGCAGCGAGACAATCATCTCTGGTAGGCACTGATGCAATGCGGGGATCACGTAAAGGAGCACCCCTAATCAAGGTCGCAGACACGTCAACCAAGTGGTTATTAGTATCTTCCGACTGCCATACCCACGGGACCTTGGCTTGTGAGCTAAGTGTGTCTGGGGCCACCTGATACCGGCCATTAGTCTGACTCTCAATCAAACCGGCTCGGTTAAGCATTTGATCACGGTAAACAGGGTTCCTAAATTCAACCAGAATCGGCCCAGCAAATCCTTGCTGACGCGGTGGACCAGCCTCTCTCCAGCTACCTACACGATGCACCCTTTTGATACCGACGTTTAAAGGTATCCCGGCTATGCGGAGGATGTCGTGTATTCGTCTCCTGTCCAGGTCCCGTCGGGTTTTGCCTGGTGTATCACCGGCTGCTCCCGATTGTAGATAAGAACATTTCTTTGCCTGCCCACGGCAATCTCCGCACCCCGAGCGTAGCTATATAAGGAATCGCGCAATTCGTCAATCTTCACTCGCAGTGCATCTATGAGCAAGGCCTGGTCGCTGATCACTTTTTCTGCGATGGAGAGCCGCTGCAAATACTTCGCGTCAGCTACCCTCTGAACTTCAGGCAACTGTGGAGGAGCAGCAAGCCGCTCGCGTAATAAGCGAGCACAAGTATCAGCTAGGCACACACAGCGAAAACAAATCCACTTCAGTTGGGGATGCTGGGTGTACAGATCAATGGACGAATGGTCTAACCTAGAGCAGGTGCTATGATACCATGATAAACATCGGTCACACTGTCTACCTTCCGTGACTGCAGTGCCACAACTGTGCTCGCCAGATTTATCGTTAGTATCAAGAGCCATAGTTATTTGGAAGGTGGAGTCAAGAATAAGCAAAAGCGAAACGAGTAAGCAGATGCAGGAGAAAACAGCAAAGAACAAACTCACGGAAGACAAGAAGCCTTTGGGACGGGTAGGTTCAAGTATGCAGCAGCAAAGATAGCAGCCCAAAAGTCGAAGAGTCGGAAGCCCTGGTTCACTTGCTGGTAGAAGGGCTAGATGTGGAAAGGCGGACCGTAGCGACGTCAGGAAGGATTTGGTTGTGACTGCAATACGAGCCAGGCGATTCAAAGTCTAGTCGGTCAGGAAGAGTGCTACAGCAGACTTCCCTGCTAGCACAAAAAGAACTTTGAAGGCAAAAATGTGTGGTAAAATCCTAAACCGTCAACTATAAACACGATACCATGGTTAAGGACTTTGGCGACCATTTTGAAGGCGAAATTTGTCCTTCCACTGCAGCTGTATTAAGTACACAGTGAAGGACTTTGCACCTTGTCCAATCATAAATCAAGGTTTAACGGTGGACGACAGACACACCCGCGGAGCATGAATGGTCGTTGACGATTGACCTTGAACGGCGTGGACCAATAGCCGTGCGCGCACCACGACGATACGTTCGCACACACGCACACACCTAGGCGGTAACCCGGGTACGCCGCACCTAGCCGCTACCTTGGTACGCCGCACCTAGCTGCTACCCCGGTACACCGCACCTAGCCGCTACCCCGGTACGCCCCACGTATTGGCTACCCACCCAAGCTCGCACACCGCTGGATGAGGATCTCAAATCCCTACCTGCGCTTCCCGTTAATAATACTATGTAACGCAAGTATCATATCCGCTTACAAATGCAAGGTAAACGTGCGAGTCATAGCTAACCGCTCCTATGACATATTTTCGCTTGCGGCGTAACAAAATGAATGACAGGGGAAAGCGTGGTATCATGGTGCACAGCCTGCTGCCACTGAATGGAGGAAACCATGTTTAACATGGCGCACATGCATGGTACATGCAGTCCCACTAGTCATAGTGATGCCTTAGTATTTCCGTCCCACTGAGCACAAAGATAGAGGGAATGGAATCCAATGATTTCACAGTAAGAAGTCTGTTTACCAACGTATAGTAGTGGATATATTGAATGGAAGGCATCGATATGGATAACAGAGGTCTGTGTTCCGTTTGGAACGGTTACGCGTCTTTCATGCTGTCGCCCGGGCAGTCCAAGTCCACCAATTTGGAAACCTTATGTAAGGAACGTTATTAAGTAATCCACCATTGCATACCTGCTGGCTGCTTGCACAACCTTTGGGAGTGTCGCGCCATGCATTGCCACGAATGGATTTCAAGTATTTCCTTACATATTGTGTAACGTCATCGGGTGACACGTTGCTTCCGGAGAAACGTTTTAATAGAGCAGCTAGGACAAGGATGAAAGGGCAAAGATGTTGCTTACCTTGCATTTCGGTGAATAGCTTCGCTTTCCGGAATCCGTGTTTGTTGCGGGAACCGGAGTAATTGATCTCCGCCATCAATGATCGTGTTAGAAAGGCGCTGCATCATGAGGCGTACGGTCTCCGACAACGTTTCTCCATGCACACCTTCCAGATAAGTATGCTGCATGCATATGTGAGGTATCAAAGCATCCTACCAATTGTTGCCCGCGTCCTGCATCCTGCATTAGTATATCGAACGACTGCAGTTCCTCCACCGATGTAATTGGCAAAGGAAGCTGCGTTGCCTGCTGCCCTGGTTGCCCGGTAATGGTTGCAGCCATTGATCTCATGCAACTCTTCACATACTCCAGTGTCTCCATAATTTTCTGAACATTACCTGCATATGTAAACCCTGTTTTGGAGACGTAGGGAATTACCATCTTATGGACTCCAGTTTATTCTTCATTTGGCCCATATCGCCTGCAGGAAAATGGTAAAACCTCAAGTATATGCTTACGGTGAATGCTATTCCAATCGCTTGTAGGAACGGTGAGGAAGGAGGAGTCGGAGGTAGACTCTGGTACTAGGACAATCAAGGTACAAAGTGTAAGCACCAGCCCGATTCCGTTTTCCGATTCTGTGGGTTCGAATTTTCACCACAGTTAGATGCGGTATTGAACGCTGAAGTTTAAGATTAAGAAAAATGTACCCTTTCCTGTATAAGCTGGTTTGTATTCACCCATGTTGTATTGCTGGTAAGTTGGCTGACGTGGGTTTTACCCATCGAGCGGGCCAACTCAGTTAAAGAACTGATAAGGGGAAAGCCATAGGTAACGGCTGTGGGAACCATGCGCTTCCTGGGTGGCTCAAAGTCATCGTCGTCCGAAATCAAACGACGTGGTATACGGCTGTGATGAAATGTTATATAGATGTGGCAACTCACATGAGTCTACGTGGGGGTGTGCCCATGTCGAGTGTTGAATCCGTGTCTTCCGGTAGGTTCGAAAGGTTGACGGAGTTGACTATTACAGCAGCCTGTTCGAAATGCACGGAAGACTTATGACAGCACAGAACTTACTGGTTCGCCGAAGTATAGTCACACGGGCCAATTTACAGTTCTCGTCTGCCGGCCGGTGTTCCCTCACAGCGTTAAGGTATTCCGAAGGGGTAACGTTTGGTAGCAACGCCTGCCGACCGTCCCCAAGCAGCCAAGAGCTGCTTATGGTTGTAACCGAGCATCCGGTGGACGTGCTCAGGGAAACGACGCAATATGTTAACGAAGCCATAACGCTGAAATGGATGACTTATGCAAGTCCGTTTGCACAAACACTGATTACGAGAACAATGTAATAGCAACGAAACTTTTAATTAATAAATATTGTCTGTACATGAACCCCCACTCCGAAACACCCGTGCTGTCTCCTGAAAAGGTGTGCCGTTGAATGCATCGCCATTGAAAACCTGTCAACATGTGTAAGATAATGAGCATGTTACCTGCGTCGGTGCTGGTAAAGGCCATTCCATGTTGTTCATATTGTTTTACATCGTTTGTCGAGTGCTTGCCAACGCAGATCTTTGCCAGTAAGAGTGCATTCAGCGCCCTGTGGTTTGCCATTCTGCTGCACATAGACGTATTCACTCTGTTAACAGCCCTTCATATGCCTATCGGCCGAATACAGTTACGATCTTGTACCCCCGTTCCAATGTTGCTTCGTACCGCATCAGCCACGCTTGCCCAAAACAGTATTGATATGGAACCACCGTATGAGGATGTACCGTCCCTCATTAGGTGAAGTGAATACATGTGTCTGATGGACGCAGTCATATGGATGCAGTCGTATTTTGTAGCAATAAGTTATCTATTGCACGCAAGGTATCATTAGGCAATTTTACTTTCTTCCATGTCGGTGCCTCTATCCATAAACCGATTATGCGTCGCACCACTCCTAAGCACACGCAATGCATGTAGTCAATGGGAAATTTCGAAACCATATCAATACCGAGGTATTCAAAAGGGGACATCAAAGATCGCTTCCTTTTCATAACCGATTTATGCGACCTAAGGCGGCATGTAGTAGATGGGAAGGTAACCTTCCGGTTGACATAAGTACCTTTCTGAATGCATTTGCCGCAACTGCTGTACCCTGAGTGCCCCTTGGTCCTCTTCACATATGCTCGAGCAGGCGCGTCGCATATAACAGCCCCTAATTCAACAGATGTGGGCCTGGAGCATGCAGCAAGCGTGAAACCCGTTGACAGCAGCACCTGCAAATCACGTATCAGGGGAGTTAGAAATTCAATCACATCGGGTTTCTCAGGACCACCGTAAACACCGACAACAAATGGTTTTGACTTCACGGGGTAAATAGATCGACACTGAATCGGCCAGATCTGCATTTTCGAGGAGTTGAACGGGGTGAAAGCATCTATGTGCAGCTGGACAACAACCCTTTCCGGCGGCTGTATGTCACCATCCTGGTAGATACTGCGTAGACCACGCAGCAGCCCAATGTGTCCATATGCACCGGCACCAATGCTAATGGTCTGCGCATTCCTTGGAGTTCTCATAAGCGTTCGGTAATCTTTCGGTATCCAAGGCATGCTCCTGCGAAGGGCCGCAAGCAACTTGTTCACGGAAGAAATGCTGGGTCGTGTGCTTCGCACCCATTGTCTTAAGTCTTCCATGACATCAGTGGTGCCAATGCGATCCGCGTCCCTGCAGCTAAGTGCTTGCTCCGCTTCCAATTCTGATGATGAAACCAATACACCACTAGCAATGGTTGGCACTGCCATTGTACTCCGCTGCGCTACCGCATTCTGTAACTGCATGTCATTAGTGCGCAAACGCCCTGTTGCTTCTTACATGAGGTAACGAGCAATAACATAGGGAGATTAGAACTTACCGGTGTATGGCAACGGTTCACATATTGTACGATTTGAGATCTCATTTTGTGTACGCTCCACAGGACAAACCCTTTGATCAATTTGTCCGATACGCCTTTTCGCGCGCAAATATCGATCCCGCAAAGTGCGGTCACTGGGCAGCATGAAAGCCCATTGTCGGTTTGTACACCGAGGTCTCATTAACAATGCTGAACATAAAACGTTACGTTTAACGTGCCCACGTACATTTAAAAGGACCCGGATGAGTGAAAACACGGAAACGTCCAGCAATGTCCCCACCGGTATTACTAACGGAATGCGCCCTGCAAAAGAGAACGGAACCTCACAGTGAAGCTACCTATGTAGAGCAGGAGTAATTGCGCAAGTGAAGATAACAGTGCGCAAACTCTGCGTTACGGCGATAGCACCTATAGGTGCCCTATAGGGCAAAGCAACGGCAACGCTTGTGAAATAATGCCAAGGTAAACAAATTATGATTGCAATATTATAACCAAAACACTTACGGTGCTTCTTATATCTAACAGACGTCGAAACGGCTTCTTTCCAACTCAAACTTGTTTATCAACTATCGAAAATGCACAAGGAAAAAAGAAGCGCACTACGGGGAAGCAGGATTGGTAACCAAACAGAGCAAGGCCGACGGTACCTGTAAATTCAAAAGCGCGGCAAAATTCAAAAGGAGGGAAGATGATGCCTTCTAAGAAATCACGTACGAGTCTTCGACGGAATAAAGCGGGTAAAGAATATTATCATTATTTATCAGTTAACGTAACCTACACACATATGCGCATCCCTTGCTGAACTGCGGAGTAGATCAAGTGGCCACCAATAAATTACTGAAGGATTTTGAAGGACTTTTGAAGGACTTTGACGACCGAAAAAAGTACTTCATGTGCTAGCTGGGTGGTTTGCATGCACTACTATACACGGCAGAGAACCGTATGGGTAATTTAGCACTTCCAAGTCCTTTTGGATCACAAGAAAAGTGACAAAAGCCAAATTTTCTGCGCAGTGTTATTCAACCATTGTTCTCAAACCAGGATTTCAGTGAAGAAAATCGCGAACAGTGAAACACGACAAGCACGCCGTGACCTTGGAGGAGGCTACCGTATGCAAATATTAACCGAAAAAAATGAAAAATAAATGGAACGAGCTCACCGGAGAAAAGTTCCAAATATCCGGTGCTGAGATTGTTCCAGAGGCTCGGTCACCAATTTAGAGGGTCGCCTGTACCGGGAGCCCGATGCGATTCGATAAGGCGGATCGAGTTGCAGGGAAACTTTATTGGTACAGTAAAAGATTCCCTGTTGTCTAGCCATAAATGAACGACACCGTGGACGCTCTAGCTAGGGGAGTGGAGCATGCACGGCACATAGGTCAGTCGCGAGTTGCAACCGAAACAAGCGCCAAGCAAGAAAGGCGGTGAGCAAGTCAAGCATTCGAACTCAGCAATCAGTTCAACAAACCACACCGGTTTCCTAGGTGTACAATTAAATAATTTTAGTTAGACTTTTACAAAGGCAAAACGGGGAATCTCCAGACTGCCACAAGCCACCAGAGACAACAGCCTCGGTTCATTGAGAGACCGACATAATAGCAAACGGAGTGGAATTATAACACGTACACAATAGTTATATGACCTCAACAAAAAAGGCAAAAAACAGGGTGCAAAAGAGATTAAACCTGGGAAAATCCGGAAAAATTACCAGTAAGCGCCAAAGACGCATTGACCAGAACCGCTTTAATCGATCCAAGATAGCTTGGATCAGAGGAAATTTGACAATAGTCAAACTTCGTTGCAAATGTTTATTCAAACACTGTCCTCCACAATATTGGAAAAAGCTCTGTGAGTACTACGCGGTAACTCGATTTATTGGCGTGCCATACTGATCGAGATTTTCAGCTGAAATAACGTGGAAAACAGTGTTTGAATAAACACTTGAAACGAAATTTGACTATTGTCAAATTTTCTCTGATCCAAGATATCTTGGATCGATTAAAGTGGTACTGGCCAAAGCGTCTTTGGCGCTTACTGGTAATTTTTCCGGTTGTTCCCAGTTTTAATCCCGTTTTGCACCCTGTTTTTGCCTTTTTATTGCGGTCGTTTTCCTATTGTATACGTGTTGTAATTCTACTCTGTTTTCCACATGAACATGGCTGTCTCGCTAAACACCGAGACGGATGGACCTATGGGGTCCTCGTTTGATGAGTCTACTGCAGCTTGCGGACAGGTTAACTGTTCAGAGCCAGTAACAGATGTATCTGGCGGTATGCAGTGTGACGTCTGCTGCCGCTGGTATCACGAAAGCTGTACCGGCCTACAAGCTGACCAGTACAAAATGCTATCATCAAGCGTTCACTTTCTTTTCAGCTGTGCTGAATGCTGCGCTCAAAGATCGACGCGCCCGGCTGTCACCGGTGCTAAACTTTCTGCGCTGGCTTCAAGGTTGGCAGATGTTGAGGAGGCGATAGCTAAACTCGCCTCTATTGCGTCGCTCGATACGAAAATGGATTTGATTTTAAAATCCCTGAATATTTCGTTTGAAGACACTGCAATAGACGGCAACATTGCTGACGATCCATCCACTGGAGTCTGTCACTCGGGCATAAAGTCGCACATCCTACCGGCCAGTCCAGGTAGCATTGCTGGCTGTCCTCATGAGCCGATCAAAGTGAAGAAAAATAGGGTGCGGAAATACCAAAAGCTCTCTGCTAAACCCAGAGAATTAGTTGCCACGGCATCGAAAAAGATGCCGTCTTTGACAGTCGTAAAGTCGTCTGACGATTGTACTCAGAACTTTCCGAAGATGCTGACCGTCTCGGCCGCCAGTGAACCAGCACGTTCTGACGAAGTGCTGGCAACTGCTCAATGCGATACAAAGTCAACGGCCCCTGCTCCAGTGAACCAGAAGAAGAAGCGGACTAGATCTGCTCGTAAAACTTTGAAGGGGCTTGAAGACCCAGGAACTAGTAAGACGCCGGCAATAGAGCGGAAAACCTACGCTACCGTTGCTTCGGCGTCGTTTGTGAAGACAGGGACAGTCCCACCGCCAGTGGTGAAAACAGCTGGTATAGGTGTCGACTCCAAGGCACGTGGGGTAAACACTCCCCGTCGTGCCGACTCTTTCACGGATAGTAGCGTTATATTCCGTAACGTTACTGAATCTGCGGCCGCTCTCCCAAGGGAACGCATCTTGGATGACATCAAGTGGCTGAAACTGTGTGTCAGCAAGCTGCTTCCACCTGGCTTCCCTGGTGTCACTGTCAGAAAGCTGACCAGATTGGGGAACGTCCCTATCGCTACGCCAAATCCACGACCCCGACTACTTCGCGTAGTCCTTTCTACCCCGGAGGAACGCAAATCATTACTGCGATTTGCATTCAAACTTAAGGGTAGTGGTGTCAGCGTTCAGCCGGACCTACCACTGGCAGATAGACTGAAGTTAAAGGAGGCTATCAAAGACCTCAAAACTAGACGGGCGGCTGGTGAGCAAGGCCTCCGTCTGGTGGGTTTTCAGGTGGTCAGCCGGAAGTTACTTTCCGCCCTATCAGAACCCATCCTGATGGCGCACGACCCAGGATGGTCGTGCCGACTTCCTTGAGGTAGTACTTAGCAACGTGCGTAGCCTAAGGAACAAGGTGCACGAGTTGGGTCTACTTGTAGACAAATCTCGTCCCGACATACTTGCTTTCACTGAAACGTGGTTGTCTCCGGATATCACGGACGGTGAGGTATATTTACCTGGCTACGCGCTGCTTAGAACTGATCGCTCCGTTGGTCGCCAAGGCGGAGGCGTTGTACTGTATGTGAGCTGTAACTTAGATGTGTTGAGGACCTGCACATTCCAGTCGTCGGATCAGACTGTTGAAGCCCTATCGGCTGTTTTGTGCACTTCCTCTACCCAGTTTACAGTTATAGTGATATACAGAAGTCCTGGAAGTTCTTCCAGGGGGATACTTGACTTTATTCGCACTCAGTCTGCGAATAAGTGTTTAGTTCTAGGGGATTTCAACCTCCCGGAAGTCTGTTGGGCCGATCTTTCTTGCAATTCGGCATTAGGAACATTCGGTGCAGACTTCCTTGAACTGACTCTCCAAGTGCCTTTGCACCAGTTCGTTGACTTTCCCACTAGGTATATGGACAACCAAATACCATCTACTTTGGATTTGGTTTTCGCTAAGTCCCTGGACTTCGTGACTGACGTTTCATACGGTGCACCTCTAGGGTTCAGCGATCACGCATGCATATCCTTTCGATGTGCTCTTTCAAGGCACCAAGAGACCGCTGTTGAATTACTTCCGAATATTTGGCGGGCGGACTTTAGTGCAATGCGAACTAAGGCTTCAGTTCTGAACTGTGAGATCTCGATGGCTGACTCTGTCCAGTTAGCCTGGGATAAATTTAAGGCATACCTTACGGAGGTTTCCACTCCCTATATTCCACTCATTAGGAAAAGAGGGTTAAGGGCACAGCCTCCATGGATAGATACCACAGGCAAGTACCTACTCAAGAAACGGTCTAGATGCTGGCGAACCTACCAAGCAGCTCCATCAGCCAGTACCTATGATAGTTATCGAGAGAATAGAAATAAATGTAAGCAACATCTCAGAACTGCTCGTCTCCAATACGAGCAGGGTTTAGCGGACTCGGCCGCAGCTAATCCCAAGAAGCTTTTTGCTTACGTTAAAAGACGCAGCGGGGCAAAACTGTCTATACCAGCTTTATTGCGAGCAGACGGGACCCGTGCGCAAACTGACTATGACAAGGCTTGTATACTGAGTGATCAGTATACTGGGGTCTTTGCTCGGGAGACCTCTTTACCACAGGTTGAATTGGTTTCAAGGGTTTGAGAGGATTTTTGCTTAGCTCAGGAGTGTCAGTTCTTCGAGCTACTGCAAGGCATTAATCTCTCTAAAGCTTCCGGTCCTGATTCAATTCATCCGAAACTGTTGCATGAATTGGCCACTGAGCTGAGTGGTCCGCTCACATGCGTGTTTTCAATATCGCTGGACAGCTGCAGCCTACCTTCGGAATGGAAGGAGGCAATCATCTGTCCGATTTTTAAGGGCGGTGACAGCGCTCTACCCGCGAACTACCGGCCTGTCAGTTTGACAAGCGTAGTAGTCAAGTTGTTTGAAAAGCTGATAAGGGATTCAGTGGAGAACCACCTGAATCGATTCAACCTTCTCAGTGTTGCACAACATGGATTCCGCAAAGGATTTTCATGTCAGACTAATTTACTTGTAGTTCGTGAAAGCTGGGCCGAAGCGGTAGACAGTGGCCACGTTGTAGACGTGCTATTCGTAGATTTTTCGAAAGCTTTTGACACTGTTCCACATCTTCGGCTCTCACTAAAATTGAGATCTTACAGGTTATCTGGTCGCGCCCTTCAATGGGTGTCTGTCTTCCTTGATGGGAGGGAACAGTGCGTACGGGTGGGGCGTAGCCTTTCGCTCAGGCAAGCTGTCCTTGGTGGCGTTCCGCATGGCTCGGTATTGGGGCCATTGTTGTTCGCGATCTATGTAAATGACTTGCCGGGAGAGCTAGGGTTGTCATCATTAATGTTTGCTGACGACCTTAAGCTCTGGAATATTGTGGATATCCCGGGGGTCCTGAGGCAATTCAGCGTGCCTTGGATAGGCTCTGGGAATGGTCTACCTTATGGTTGATGCCCATAAATAGGGCCAAATGCTCAGTTCTCCGAATCGAAGCTGCAAATCCTCCCACCCGATATGTTGTCGGCGGTGGTGAACTCCCTGTTGTCACTCATCAGGTTGATTTAGGAGTCGTACACGCATCAGCACTTCATTCTGGAGACAACTGGAAGAAGGCTGCTTGTCGAGGGTTTCGTATGATGTGGTTTATCCGCCGCTCTTTCGGAATCTTAACGGCCAATTTGTTTGTGAAGCCATGTTCGGCATTCGTCCGACCCCACCTGGGATATTGTATTCAGGCTTGTCAACCACGTCTAAACCGAGACAAAATGGACTTGGAGAGGGTGTTACAAGTGGGCACTCGGTTAGTGCAGGGTCTACGGGGACAAACGTATCCTGAACGCTTGCTCAGTTTAAATAAGTAAATAAATAAATAAATAAATATTTTATTCTCGACTATGCGAGGCACGCCAATTGAGGCATGATCAGGTATGTACAGCTGTACAGACATTTTATGTCAAGTGTAGTGTCAGTAGAAAATTGTTCATATGTCCATGCTTGGAACTGTGCAATGGTGAGGATGCGAAACGATTTGGTTGTAGTGGGATCGAGACCCATTTGTTTGGACATAATCGCTCTGCCATACATTGCAGTCGTACCTCGAAAAATAATAGATTGAGAATCCTGAATGATCCATTGGAAGATAATTGAAGAGCACGCCAAAATGATGAACCTAATCGATCTGCCAGTGTGAAGTTATGGGCTGTGACTTTATTCGGTGGCGAGTCACATTCGCCGCGTTGCAGTGTTGTTAAACGGACATTTGTGGCTTTTTATAGGGAGAACGCTTGCCAGGCGAAAACCCACCACGTCCTGAAACCTTGCCGCCGATCCATTGAATGGCCAGTTGTAACTGGCTGTTTCTTGTTGAACTTTTGTTTGCTCCGTTATTCGCAGTCAAGTTACATCCCATTTTTCTGCTGGCTGATGCGTTAGGCGAGTGGCTATGGCGTGCCTGGGTCCAGTCCTGTGCCAGGTCGGTAGGTCGGGAATTATACATTCTTTCTGGATATGTTGTGTTGATCAACGGCAGAACCACGTGAAGTCACTGAAGGATATACATTGAAATATGTTGAAGTCTCGAAGGATAGGACATTCTGAAGAAGTAATCGCAGATCCCCCGGGGGTATGTAGTGAAGTTGATTAGAAATATAGAAAAACCACGGCCGTTTGAGCAGTCAAAGCGGCTTGAAGAGCTCAGAATGACCGATTTCTCAGGCTTTGTATTGGCAGGAGAATTTGCCTTCCGAAGTTGAAAGTCCTCCGTGCAAGAGCTATGTTGTGTTAAGCAAATCGAACCCAATGGTTCAAGCCTCGGAAGAATTGCATCAGTGCAAGATTTCGAATGCTTTGTCCGGTTAGTAAGTTGTGAAAGAGTTGATAATCTCCCGCTCATGTCCAGGTAAAGGAAATGTGTCTTGTATTGTTGTCGCAATGGTGGACAATTCCTTTGGAAACGAACAGACACAGCTACAAAGACAGAAGAAAAGAATGCATCTGGAATGCAGTCGAGCAATTGCGGAGAGGCCTGAACTATTGTACCCTATACATGTAATTGCTATTTAAATACCGCATATACACGTGTATCATAAGTGGCGGAATACGACGAGAATCGAGCAGAACACGGATCAGTAAAGAATGAAAGATCGAATAGGAAGCAGGGGTGTTTGGGGGTCCTAAACTAGGCACATGCTCAATCGGTGGGAACCAGAGAGAGAAGGACGAGGTGCGCAGATTATGAGAAGGAATATCACTCAGAAGAAGCGACCGAGACGTATTTCCTTACTTCTAAATTGGTAGGAATGCAAGAAGTCAGGGAGGACAAACACATGTAAGTTAGCGTCGAATGAAGAAGGAATGCAACAGAAAGCACAGGAATGTAAGCCGAGAGTCGGTAAAAGAAGTTCTATTGAGCAAAAGTAAAAAAGCTGCCGACGTTCGTCTGGTGATGATTCATCTTTGTTAGCAAAAAGAAGGATGAATAATGCCCAGTGATGTAATTAGGGTAAGGGTGGCGAAGCGTTGCGCCGGAATAGGTAGTTAGTATGGCGGGCAAAGCACAAAGGATGAGGGGATGTACTCAATGCACTACCGAAGGATAAGAGGGGACCTGATTCTCACTTATCGTATTTTGACGGGTATGATTAGCCCGGATTTGTCAGGGCTATTTACTTCCGCTACGTTACCTGATCTCCGCGGACACCCACTGAAACTGCATAAACCACGGTCTGATAGGATTAGGACGGAAACTCGTCTATCGCGCCGAGTTATGAATCGCTGGAAGTCGATTCCAGACCACGTGGTTAGCGCTCCTACGGTTAAGGGTTTTGAGCGCCAGCTCGATGCTCTTGGGTGGCAACAGCAAACCTTTCGTTTTTCCTAGCCGACTCACCTTCACTTTTCAGTTCTTTTTGTAATGCCTCAAATACCTTGGTATTCCAGTTGCCTAGCTCTTTCCACTTTCTCTTTTGCCTTCTGCGTTTACTTCTTTTCTTACTTCACGTAACCGACCCAGCAGGGACTGCTAGGGCAGGATACGTGGGTCTTAATTGGTTGGACAGGGTGTGATGCGGTCTTTGTTTTAGGTCCAACAGTATTTCAAAGTTTGCCAACTCCTGGTTCAACGACCCGCCGAAGAAGGAACACTCACGGGATAATCCTATCGTTTCAGTCCCGCTTGAACCTAAAAACTCGATCCGTATGGCACGCCAAAAAATCGAGTTACCGCGTAGAACTCACAGAGCCAGTTCAGTTCATTGAATCATTGGATCATTGGATTGTAGAGAGCAGAAGGAAAGTCCTTTGTCAGCTCCTTCACTTCCCGATCATTGCGTGGATGCCGTGAGTCGCTACGAGACGGTATTCCACAAGGGGCCGTAACAGCTGCATTGGAAGAAGCAGGGTCCCAGCTTACTCATCAAGTGAGAATCCAAAAATTGCTTGGAACATTCCTCCGACTGCGCGTCGAGCACATGTTTCGGCAAGTCGTTCCTGTCATTGACAATGCGGGTTGATAGAGCGAGAGAGCGAACTCTGAGTCTTCTGGGTTTATGTAGTTTCCAGTTGTGCTCCCGAGTGGAACTATTAGTGTTGACTTGAATGAACGCTTGTAGCTCCATCCCCATTTCCCCCATCAGAATTCGCCTAGCAAAAATCAGATCATCTCTACGTCGGCGATATTCCAGGGAGAACATATGCATCCACTGTAGTCGAAGAGGGTAAGGCAAGTCCCTTAACTGCAATATGGATTTCGAAGCACGACGCTGTACCTTCTCAATCATGTTACACTCAAACCTGGTAAGAGGACAGATGGCGGGTAGTCCGTATTCAAGGATCGGGCGCACACGAGGGGTAAACAGGATTCTGAAGACACCCGGAGTCAGTCGCGAGAAGGCTCTCCGTATGGCGTGGGACATCCTGTTGGCAGTGGCCACCCGCCGTAGTGTCTTCTGCGGTCCGTAGATCATGTGATTCAAGCACACCGAGATCTTTTTCAAGAATGTTGGTTCTGAGTAACACTCCACCAATATGGTATATTCCGAAAGGTTCGAGGGCGCCTATGGGAAGAACTGAGAATTTTTTACAATTTATGGGCAATTGCCTGTTGAATGACCAGTCGTGTAGAATGTCCAATAATGCCTTCAATCTGTCAGCATCCTCATGACAGGATACCACCATCCACAGCTTCATATCATCGGCCCAAATCAGGCAATCCATCTGAAGCTCCGATGGGAGGTCACTGATGATTAGCTTGAACCGTTCTGGATCAAGTACTGACCATTGCGGAGCGCTGCTAGTCAGCAGCACAGGAGTGGAGTAGGATTCATTCACCTTGACTCGCATGGTCGGCCATTCAAAACATCAGTGATTCAAGAAAGGACGTTCCCAGAGACACCAGTACCTCGGAGTTTAAGAGGGGGCCTTTTATGGGGGACGTTGTCAAACGCCCTGCTGAAGTCTACAGAAACCACATCCAATCGTTTCCCAGCGTCTAACGACCTCGCCCAGATTTCCATACGCAGTCGCAGCAGCATCAAAGCTGACTTGCACTTTGCACCAGCAGAGTTGGTTTAGGGCACTACTCTAAATTTGCTAGGTGAGTTCGTTTCACTCCCCACATCGTCGGGTATGCCTCCGCCTAACTTTGCGTCCTCTCTAGCTCAACGCATGCGTTCACTACACCGGACGCCGCCTCATGAGCAGACTATAGATTTGCAAGTGCACAGTAGACTCTCTACCGGTGCTCACGGTTTGCTCCACACCGATGCAGTGCGGCGCACTCTCCGGCCTCCCTACACTGGTCCTTTCCGAGTTCTGTAAACGGACTCTGAAACATGTTACTTTAGACCAGAAGTGTCACCGAACAACGGTGTTCATTAACCACCTCAACGTGGTTTTCTTTGATGAAGCACTTGCCACCGATCGTGGGTATCACACAAGCACCCGCACCTGCGATGACTTCCTGATCACTGGCTATCACGAAACCCACCCTTCCCTTTGACTCTCAACCTATCCTGCCTCAACCCCAGGCAACCTACGGCCGCAGTAGACAGGTCAAAAGCGCTGTCCGTTTTCAGCTTCTATCAACACACCTTTCTCGTCTTTAGTGGTAACCGTGCGTCTTGTTCACAAACGTTTTGCAAACGCAACAGAAAACCCAAAACATTTTAAAAACATAAGAGACGGATTTGCTTTTATCATGCATGCCATGATCCCGATGCAGCGTCAAGCCAATTACCCGACCCTTGCTTACCCCATCTGAGCTTTACCTTCCAGGCAAGCAGCCGCTGGAACTGCCAAGGCAACCCTCGAGTGACTCGCCAACCGGCTCAACGCAACCCCCGCGTGACCCTCCAGCCCACCCAAGGCCCCCTACTAACCAAGAAACAGTCCGTTGCCCTCGGCCGCAGACAGCCACCAACGTGTTGGTTCTCAGCCGGCTAAATTAAGCGCCGCTGACGAGATCGCCGGATTTCTTAGTGGGACGAGGGCGGCTGGACTTCTTCGTTTGCCAGGAACGCCGGGATTTCTTTGTGGGACGAGGACCATGGAGTGGAGTGCGGTGAGGGGTGGAAGCCAAGCGCACCGTCGGGTCTGCAGCGGAGGGAATGTCCTGTCGGTCTTTTTTCTGGACTAGCTAGTATTCTTGTAGTCCGACCAGTCCGACTAGCCCGTCCCGTCGGCTCAACAATGATGCACTCTGGTCCAAACGATCATCATAAATCATTAATACCAAAAGCGTGGAGCCAGCAAATTTTGCTACACACCAGCTTGGAAGCATTTGTTCAAGCGCAGGCAAATATTCGCACCAATTCTCACCTTCCGATTTCCCACAATAAGAGCTCCATCAAAGACTTCCATTCTTCAGCCTTTAAGAAAGAGACCCTTGTGGTGTAGAAGAAAATACCATCTTGTAATATTTTGCAACCTTGGAATTTACGGTTGTTTTATTCTTCAGTGCGTCCACTTGTTTAACTGACAGCACTTCCGTTGACAAAAATCGATTTGGTGAGTAACCCGCTGCACTGATTTTGCTCTGGCTGATTTGTTCATATTTTGGTACACTGCATAAAATACATTGGGTTCAGTCGCTTCCAAATTCTATGCTGTCCCTTATTTGACACGTCTCTTACATGCCATTGAGTACAGCCGTGTATCCCAGGCTCCTCCCAACAGTACTCGTTATTGTTCCCTCTGGCACTTGTAAAATGATTTTTGATGTTTTATGCCGAACCGAATTTCAGACGCCGGTTCTTGAGCAGCCAGTACAAAGGCGCAATCGCGGCTGATGCCTACTGGACCCTAAGCACGCTAATCAACAACGCGCTGTTCTGTTGGACAAATTCCGAATAAAACCGTGTGGCTTCAAGAACGACCGATTTTGGAACAGGATAACGGGCGCTTTCAGCATATTATTCCCAGAATTTCTCGTCCGAAAATAATTCCATACGCTGAAATGATCTAATACGTTACAATATTAGTACATATCTTTACTTTACTCGGTAACATTTGTGTGCGCCGACCGTGCGGTCTTGGCGGACTTCTGTAGCAGTCTGGAGATTCGCCGGTTTGCCTGTGTACAATTCTAACCAAAATTGTTTCATTGTAAACCTAGGCGGTCGGTGTGGTTTCTTTAACTGGCTGCTGGGTTCCAATGTTTAACTTGCTCATCGCCATTTTCGCTTGGCGCTCGTTTCGGCTGCAGCGCGCGACTTCACGGTGTGCTTTGCGTACTCCATCTCTTAGCCGGTGCATCAATGGTGTGTTTTATAAAGCTAGATAACAAAGCATCTACTATTGTACCAATATAACGTTTCCTGTAACCGACTCTGCCGTTTCGAATCGCTCTCGGTGCTCCCGCTACAGGCTACTCGCTAACTTGGTGACACTGACTCCGAAAATATCTCAGCGCCGGATAGTTCAAACTTTTCTCTGGTGAGCTTGTTCCACTTACCTTTTATATTTTTCGGTTTATTTTTGCATACGGTAGTTTATGTTTGAGTCAGTATTTTAACCATGGAATCTGCAGATATTAAAGCTTGGTGCAATTTCAGTTACAGTCAACTCAGATAAATGCCAGCTTGGCTAAAGCTCCATCGACTTCTTCGCTACAGAATATACGCCGCTGGTATTGTAGCTCTGTCAGAAAAATTCCAGACACTGAAGGACTATACTGCTCCTAGCTCTTTCAAACCGTTACGCCGATTCATTGGCCTGGTCAACTATTATCGACGCTTTATTCCTAGCTGCACAAGCATTATTCGACCAGTGACTGACTTGCTCCGCGGTAAACAACGCTGTTTTCCTTTTTCGGAGTACGCTGGATTGCCTTTTGAGAAGCTCAAAGACGCTAAATATAACATAGCGCTTCTCGCCCACCAAGACACATCAGCACAACTCTCCCTGACAACTGCCTCATTCGGCACTGCCGTCAGTAACGTTCTTCAACAAGTTATCGATCATCGATGGATACCTCTAGGTTTTTTATCGAAACGTTTGCAACCTTCATAACCTCGGTACGGCACCTTCGGTAGGTAATTATTAGCTATCAACCTAGGTATCAGACATTTCCGACACAATCTCAAATGGCGACGTTTTGCAGGCTTTATTGGCCACAAGCCATTGATCTACGCAATGAGTGACGCAACAGACAAGTGTTCCCCGCGGGAAATTGGACACCTAAACTACGTTTCTCAGTTTATGACAGACCTACGACATGTCGCAGGTGCTCTCAATCCCGTCTCTGACGCGGTTTCGCGCATTCGGCAGATCAGCTTATTGCCTGCACCAACCTGAGCTAGGCGCTAGGGCTCTGCTCAACAAGCTGATCCCGACATCGACAAACTACGACGCAACACATCGTTGAAACTACGCGAAGTTCCACTAGTTTCATCTGAGAAGACCATTCCTTGTGACGTTTCACAAACTTCTCCCCGACCCGTAGTTCCTACTTCGATGCGTCGATTAGTTTTCAACGCTTTACACAACCTGTCTCATCCCGGCATACGTGCTTCGCAGAAGCTCGTAACGGAACGCTTCGTATAGCCCAATGTCAATCGCGATGTCCGCCTTTGGGCAAGCGCATGCTTAGCGTGTCAGCGCGCCAATGTATACAGACACCGAAAGCCCACTTGGCGGCTTTTCCGCTTCTGTCGACCTGGTCGGACTTTTGACTCCATGCGAAGGCTAAGTGCACCACCTCACTTGTATCGACCGATTCACCAGTTGGCCAGAAACGCTTCCGACAACCAACTGCTCATCTGAGGTAGTTGCAGAAGCCTTCCTAGAAAGCTGGGTAGATCAGGCTGGTTGCCCGAGCGTAGTACTCACCGACAGGGGATCACACTTTGACGGATCCTTCATCAAACTTTGCAACTTTCTTGGTTAGCAGCACAAACGAACCACTGCGTACCACTACGCAGCTTATGGGATGGTAGAACGGTTCCACCGGCAACCCAAAGCGTCACTATGTTCTCAATCTAACATCCTGAAACGATGCACTTCCGCCCGTTCTCTGGCATAAGAAACACGATTAAAGCTGCTTTGCACGCCACTATTTCTTCTTTCGGCTTTGGACGGACACAACGCCTGCCTGGTGAAATCGTCTTATCAGAAGTGTCAACAGACTTCGACTGAGTCGACTATGCAGCTCGCCTACCTCCTTACGTGCGACAGCTTCAGCCGGTGCAATCCGGAGCACAGAGCTTGCATAGCAACGTAAAAGAATCTTACCAACTTACACGCCGGTGTTCCCTCGCACAGACAGCTTACTCCGGTCACTTCAATTCCTTATTCTGGCCCCTGCCGCGTCGTACGCAGAATCGACAAGCCGTTTAGCACTGACTATGGTAAGACAATGGTAGGGATAAGCCGCTAAACGTCGATCGACGCAAGCCAGCATTCCTTGACATGTCTGATTCCTCGGTGCAACACACACCTTCACAGCTTGCGCCATCACAGGTCGCACCGCAACCTCAGACCAGTCAGTTCGTTCCCGTAGAACCGACAGCCTCAACCGACGTCACACCTTCACTACCCATTATCAACCACAGTGGCATGGAAGTGCAAACCCCAGTACGCTTTTCCGATCTCGTTAATGGTCGCTACCTTTCATAGAGCAATCCTTGCATGTTTTTTGCTCTTACCAAACCTTTTCCAAAATCCACAACTAAGACCTAAACTTTTTGAAACTACCACAAACACAGCGGAAGCTTTTGATAACCCAAAGCAGTTTTGCACAATTTTCGCCTTGCAAGCTTTGTGTGCTGTTACGCTTTTATGCTTCATTTACATTTTTCTTTCCATATAACCTACGATTGGTTGCGCCGTGGGTTCACTGTTCGCCTTATCCCCGCACGTCAACGAGAAGTATAACGGACTTTCTGCTCAACAACCTACGTGAAATTTACAAACTCTCCCCTCACATAAAATTTATCGTTTTGACACCACAGAGAAGACACCCGTGGGAGCCCACTGGGGTGAAATTGCATCGTTCTCCCCCCGCAGCAGCTGCATCAGGTTTCATAACCTGGTCTCGTAGAACGCTGGCCCGCAACGGACAGTCTTCATCTAGATCGAAGGACTGTTTACACAGTCCTTTCCGAGGAGGGATATGCGGCAGCCTGAAGATTCTCCGGTTTGCCTGCGTACAATTCTAACTTATTTCGTTGTACACCTAGGCGACCAGTGTGGTTTCTTGAACTGTTTGCTGAGTTCGAATGCATGACTTGCTCATCGCCATTTTTGCTTGGCGCTCGTTTCGGTTGCATGGTGCAACTGCCTGGTGTGCTGTGCATTCTTCGTTTCCATAACTAGAGCGTCAACGATGTAACCTTTTTCTAGCTGCGTAAGAGGTTATGTTTTACTGTACCGCTAAAAGTATTCCTGCAACCCGATCTGCCTTTTCGAATCGCGCTCCGGGTTTCCGCTAAACTCCTGACCGTCCTGCTGTGCTGGCATGGGTATATAAAAAGGTGGGCTGCTGTGCTAGTAGCCTTGCCTCATTAAGCACTATAGTAATATGTGGAGACCAACAATAAGAAATGACTTGTCTGTTATGCAACATATGTCTATAGTGCTTAATGAGGCAAGGCTACTAGCACAGCAGCCCACCTTTTTATATACCCATGCCAGCACAGCAGGACGGTCAGGAGTTTAGCGGAAACCCGGAGCGCGATTCGAAAAGGCAGATCGGGTTGCAGGAATACTTTTAGCGGTACAGTAAAACATAACCTCTTACGCAGCTAGAAAAAGGTTACATCGTTGACGCTCTAGTTATGGAAACGAAGAATGCACAGCACACCAGGCAGTTGCACCATGCAACCGAAACGAGCGCCAAGCAAAAATGGCGATGAGCAAGTCATGCATTCGAACTCAGCAAACAGTTCAAGAAACCACACTGGTCGCCTAGGTGTACAACGAAATAAGTTTAGTTAGAATTGTACGCAGGCAAACCGGAGAATCTTCAGGCTGCCGCATATCCCTCCTCGGAAAGGACTGTGTAAACAGTCCTTCGATCTAGATGAAGACTGTCCGTTGCGGGCCAACCTTCTACGAGACCAGGTTATGCAACCTGATGCAGCTGCTACGGGGGGAGAACGATGCAATTTCACCCCAGTGGGCTCCCACGGGTGTCTTCTCTATGGTGTCAAAACGATAAATTTTATGTGAGGGGACAGTTTGTAAATTTCACGTAGGTTGTTGAGCAGAAAGTCCGTTATACTTCTCGTTGACGTGCGGGGATAAGGCGAACAGTGAAACCAAGGCGCAACCAATCGTGGGTTATATGGAAAGGAAAATGTAAATGAAGCGTAAAAGCGTAACAGCACACAAAGCTTGCAAGGCGAAAATTGTGCAAAACTGCTTTGGGTTATCAAAAGCTTCCGCTGTGCTTGTGGTAGGTTCAAAAGTTTAGGTCTTAGTTGTGGATTTTGGAAAAGGTTTGGTAAGAGCAAAAAAGCATGCAAGGATTGCTCCATGGAAGGTAGCGACCATTAACGAGATCGGAAAAGCGTACTGGGGTTTGCACTTCCATGCCACTGTGGTTGATAATGGGTAGTGAAGGTGTGACGTCGGTTGAGGCTGTCGGTTCTACGGGAACGAACTGACTGGTCTGAGGTTGCGGTGCGACCTGTGATGGCGCAAGCTGTGAAGGTGTGTGTTGCACCGAGGAATCAGACGTGTCAAGGAATGCTGGCTTGCGTCGATCGACGTGTAGCGGCTTATCCCTACCATTGTCTTACCATAGTCAGTGCTAAACGGCTTGTCGATTCTGCGTACGACGCGGCAGGGGCCAGAATAAGGAATTGAAGTGACCGGAGTAAGCTGTCTGTGCGAGGGAACACCGGCGTGTAAGTTGGTAAGATTCGTTCACGTTGCTATGCAAGCTCTGTGCTCCGGATTGCACCGGCTGAAGCTGTCGCACGTAAGGAGGTAGGCGAGCTGCATAGTCGCCTCAGTCGAAGTCTGTTGGCACTTCTGATAAGACGATTTCACCAGGCAGGCGTTGTGTCCGTCCAAAGCCGAAAGAAGAAATAGTGGCGTGCAAAGCAGCTTTAATCGTGTTTCTTATGCCGGAGAACGGGCGGAAGTGCATCGTTTCAGGATGTTAGATTGAGAACATAGTGACGCTTTGGGTTGCCGGTGGAACCGTTCTACCATCCCATAAGCTGCGTAGTGGTACGCAGTGGTTCGTTTGTGCTGCTAACCAAGAACGTTGCAAAGTTTGATGAAGGATCCGTCAAAGTGTGATCCCCTGTCGGTGAGTACTACGCTCGGGCAACCAGACTGATCTACCCAGCTTTCTAGGAAGGCTTCTGCAACTACATCGGATGAGCAGTTGGTTGTCGGAAGCGCTTCTGGCCAACTGGTGAATCGGTCGATACAAGGGAGGTGGTGCACTTAGCCTTCGCATGGAGTCAAAATTCCGACCAGGTCGACAGAAGCGGAAAAGCCGCCAAGTGGGCTTTTGGTGTCTGTATACATTGGCGCGCTGACACTCTAAGCATGCGCTTGTCCAAAGGCGGACATCGCGATTGACATTGGGCTATACGAAGCGTTCCGTTACGAGCTTCTGCGAAGCACGTATGCCGGGATGAGACAGGTTGTGTAAAGCGTTGAAAACTAATCGACGCATCGAAGTAGGAACTACGGGTTGTGGGAGAAGTTTGTGAAACGTCACAAGGAATGGTCTTCTCAGATGAAACTAGTGGAACTTCGCGTAGTTTCAACGATGTGTTGCGTCGTATTTTGCCAATGTCGGGATCAGCTTGTTGAGCAGAGCCCTAGCGCCTAGCTCAGGTTGGTGCAGGCAATAAGCTGATCTGCCAAATGCGCGAAACCGCGTCAGAGACGGGCTTGAGAGCACCTGCGACATGTCCTAGGTCTGTCATAAACTGAGAAACGTAGTTTAGGTGTCCAATTTCCCGCGGGGAACACTTGTCTGTTGCGTCACTCATTGCGTAGATCAATGGCTTGTGGCCAATAAAGCCTGCAAAACGTCGCCATTTGAGATTGTGTCGGAAATGTCTGATACCTAGGTTGATAGCTAATAATTACCTACCGAAGGTGCCGTACCGAGGTTATGAAGGTTGCAAACGTATCGATAAAAACCTAGAGGTATCCATCGATGATCGATAACTTGTTGAAGAACGTTACCGACGGCAGTGCCGAATGAGGCAGTTGTCAGGGAGAGTTGTGCTGATGTGTCTTGGTGGGCGAGAAGCGCTATGTTATATTTAGCGTCTTTGAGCTTCCCAAAAGGCAATCCAGCGTACTCCGAAAAAGGAAAACAGCGTTGTTTACCGCGGAGCAAGTCAGTCACTGGTCAAATAATGCTTGCGCAGTTAGGAATAAAGCGTCGATAATAATTGACCAGGCCAATGAATCGGCGTAACGGTTTGAAAGAGCTAGGAGCAGTATAGTCCTTCAGTGCCTGGAATTTTTCTGACAGAGCTACAATACCAGAGGCGTATATTCTGTAGCAAAGAAGTCGATGGAGCTTTAGCCAAGCTGGCATTTATCTGGGTTGACTGTAACTGTAATTGCACCAAGCTTTAATATCTGCAGATTCCATGGTTCAAATACTGACGCAAACATAAACTACCGTATGCAAAAATAAACCGAAAAATATGAAAGGTAAGTGGAACAAGCTTACCAGAGAAAAGTTTGAACTATCCGGCGCTGAGATATTTTCGGAGTCGGTGTCACCAAGTTAGCGAGTAGCCTGTAGCGGGAGCACTGAGAGCGATTCGAAACGGCAGAGTCGGTTACAGGAAACGTTATATTGGTACAATAGTAGATGCTTTGTTATCTAGCTTTAAAAAACACACCATTGATGCACCGGCTAAGAGATGGAGTACGTAAAGCACACCGTGAAGTCGCGCGCTGCAGCCGAAACGAGCGCCAAGCAAAAATGGCGATGAGCAAGTTAAACATTCGAACCCAGCAGCCAGTTAAAGAAACCACACCGACCGCCTAGGTTTACAATGAAACAATTTTGGTTAGAATTGTACACAGGCAAACCGGCGAATCTCCAGACTGCTACAGAAGTCCGCCAAGACCGCACTGTCGGCGCACACAAATGTTACCGAGTAAAGTAAAGATATGTACTAATATTGTAACGTATTAGATCATTTCAGCGTATGGAATTATTTTCGGACGAGAAATTCTGGGAATAATATGCTGAAAGGGCCCGTTATCCTGTTCCAAAATCGGTCGTTCTTGAAGCCACACGGTTTTATTCGGAATTTGTCCAACAAAACGGCGCGTTGTTGATTAGCGTGCTTGGGGTCCAGTAGGCATCAGCCGCGATTGCGCCTTTGTACTGGCTGCTCAAGAACCGGCGTCTGAAATTCGGTTCGGCATAAAACATCAAAAATCATTTTACAAGTGCCACAGGGAACAATAACGAGTACTGTTGGGAGGAGCCTGGGATACACGGCTGTACTCAATGGCATGTAAGAGACGTGTCAAATAAGGGACAGCATAGAATTTGGAAGCGACTGAACCCAATGTATGTTTTGCAAATGTTCGGCTGTCTGCTTACCAAATGAGATAAACTTGATGGGAAGCAGGGAGCTAAGAAAGATATTTTGATGAAAGAACAGCGGGAGAGATTGGCGCTTACATTAAGCCTGCTGAGGAGTTCAGAGCGTATGACACTAAAGCGCAGCGTTGCGCAGATATTCAATCACGGTAGGTGTTTAGGTTTTGACTCAAGGCTAGACTGAGCCAGGAAAATCCCATGAGGGAACCGACTTATACTTGAGAAAGTCTGGAAGACGTTGCAGCCAATAAGGTGTAGCAATACACCTGGAATTTAGGCGAAGAAGCTGATGTACTCTAAAAGTGATATACGGATTGAGCGCTAAAAGATAACCAAGGATTTTTGCCACTTAAATGGACAATAAACTGACAGAATGCATGCATTCTTTAAGGTTAAGATAGCAAGCTACCAAAAGTTGGATAGCCCGGTATTAGGGTCGAGAACAATATGCTCCGCAGAAGCCAGTGATTTTGCAAAAGTTTAGAAGGTATATTTAAGATAAGGATTAGGACAGGAGAGCTGTTATGAGAGGCAGATGTGATAGAGTAAGGTCGCAGAGGCCTGATGGCAGCGATGAGGTGAGATGGAGAAATCCTAAGTGACAAAAGGTATAGCGCTGAGTTGAAGACAAGCAGTCTTTGTTCCGTGCGCTTAGGTTAATTCTTGTAAGAAGACACTTATATTTGGGCAGACCCTTATTCCCACAGCTCTTCGTCAAGTCTGTTAATGTTGAAAAGAATAGAAACATGACCGACTTGGCGTTACATATTAAGGTACGAACGGAATTGGAGTAGTTTATCTGATGCCCGTACAGCGTGTAGAAGCCATTTTCTCACCTACGCGTATCTGCAGAGATAGACGTTTGCAGGCGTACTTTGAGTTTTTGACAAGATAATGGCAGTGTGACTTCTTACGAAGGGGGCCCGAAATCTTACCCGATGGTAATAAAGAGGCCAGTTAGCTTGCAGGGGATTGTTCGTAAGCAGATGTAGGAAGATGAAGTTGGGTTTCAGTCTTCGCAAGCATAGAGGCTCTAGCGTGAGCTCGGGTTGCCGACCACGGTCGTTAAGTGTAAACGGTCCCAGTAGACGTTTGGTGAACGATCGTTGGGCCTTTTCAGTAGCAACGATGTCACAATTTATGGTTGAAATACACAAGGGAGCAGTGTTTTAGAAGTGAGCTGGCGCACGATTTGTGTAAAGCAAGCTGAGGCTTGCAGTGCCATGGATTTGGGTATGTAGCTTAGGAGGAAGCACGATTTGCTGAGCAATAACCCGCACTTTCTGCGAAGTTTAAAGTACTAGAGTAATGTACACCCGGATCCCGATCAGTGAGGCTATTACGAAGCGCGGTGCCTTGAAGCGCTACTGAATTAGACGGCACAGTGAATCGGTATGAGAGAACGTTGCATTCTTCCGGTAAGAATGCCAGATTCTATGCGTAGCACTAAATAGCAAGAGCCCTGAGATTGCTTTGACTCTGAATGAAACCTAAATGCGTTTTTGACGGATGCATGGAGAGCACTATTTTGATGTCAACAGCAAACAGTTAGGACTTGCCATATTGTATCACTAGGAAAACTTATGTGTATATAGCAGAAAAAGCAGTGGGGGTAGTCTACGCCCCTGAAAAACACCACACGTGACTGGTTTGGGGAGTGACATAGAATCGCCTACCTTTACTGCCAGCATGCAAGATGGGAGATATGATGTAACCCAAGTAAAAGCTCGATCCCAGCCTCTGTATAAATCAAAGGTCTACTAACAGTTCCGCGAGTAGTACTCTGCCAAAGGCGCGTCTAATGTTATGGAAGGTAATGACAGTTGCTAGTTTTGCATAAATCTGCGCAGGCACACGTTTGAGAAACTCGAATTAGCACGTCTGATAAGATTTGGGCAATAAACATCCGTGTTCTTGTCTATTGGTAAGGTTGCGTATAAGTAAACCATTCAGCAAGTTTTCCTTAACCATTCTTTCCATCACTCTCGAAGCAATTGACATGGGCCTGATGAAGCTGTAGTTTTTATGTTTTGACGGCTAGCTTTTTTATATCTGGGTATAACTGGAAGGCATTTACGTGGTAGGATATACGCTGCAGTTCATCGACAGTGTATTTAGGTTAAGAAGTAGAACGGGAATGCGTTGGCCGCAGAACATCGGGAATGCAGATGGAAGACAATAAGCGCCTGGGTGTAGCGACATCTTGAGTGCCCTGAGTACAAGCTTTGGCCTGAACCATCCTGTATTCCAGTAGTTTCCTGTCAACGCTTTTGGGAAGCCGGGTTTTTGGGTCTTTTTGATCTTTGCTGGTTGCATTAGACGTGTCGGCAGCAGACACTTTTAGAGTGCTTTGCATGATATTTGTGGATAGCAGCAGGATGCGTGCGCAGTGTTACGTCCACGCATGGTGACGGCAGTAGTGAGCGAAGCGATAGACAACATTGCTGGTTCGGTAGCAGAATCGAACATGTCAGAGCCACAAAACAGTAACGCTCTGGATCTTGCACTTGCTGCGGTATCACGGAGTGGCGTAGTTGCAGTTTCTCGATTTGTGGCAAATTCTGCTGGAATCTGTTTGAGGGAGCCACTCTGTTGTTGTGGTTGTTGTTGTTGTGACCGGTCTAAATCAACGGCGCACGGTAGTGTAAGGCATGAGACAGAGGTTGTATATGTTGGTGAATGTCTGGTTGTTCCAGTTGGATAATGACAAAGAAGTGCGTAACGTCGATCTTTGTATGGGGTCATACGGTCTCTGATCAGTGTATTCCCTAAGTTGGCTTGTTGTTTGAGGAGAAACTGGCGGCCATGAAGAGCTTTGCAAACTCCGGTGCTGCAAGTCTAAGAAGGATGGAATTTTTGGCTGCGGATCTTTCTTAGGCGATTATCTGTACAACAGCCTAACAGTACTTTGAAGACTTTACAAGCTAACGCAGCTGATCGTCAGGCGGTAACCGAGCTGGGACATAGAATGTTCTGGCATTATTAGCTTGGCGCACGCGCCAGTTGGCTTCCTGCGCAATTAAATCCAAGTGCGTGCTAGCCTAGCTCAGGTCAGATAAGTTTTGCTGTTTACGAAAGCCCGACAAGTGTACTAGTGGTATTAAGGTTTCAACAGCAACTTGTTATGCATTTGGTCGTTTTCAGTGATTTTCCCTGCGTTTCACTTGCGTGAATTTTTAGCATCGCTGTTGTGAGCGGATCAATAAGTATTCTACTGCATTCCAGCAAATGATCGGGAGCAACTGTGTCAGGAGTTGCTGAAAGATTTACAACCTCTTTATCGCAAACTGAGCTGGAACTATTGACAAACACGATGAGGTCGATTTGGTCTATGTGTTGGACAATGTGCACGCCTTAGAGCCGAGTTGAGTTTAACACTGGGAAGTGTTGTCGAGCTCACCTTTCGTTTATTACGCCTGGTAGCTGCAAAACATTTAGCCACCATTATGCAAAACAATGGAGTACGACACCACAACGATACAAAAGACGACTTGGAGTGAAAGGCTAAAGCAAACCCGGTGAACGATTATAACTTGACTTTGATATAAGTAAATAGTACAAAGGATAGAATAACGTTAATGTGGACGATTTATCAACACTGAATAGGCAACCAAAATTATTTGACCAATTCGAATTTACCGCGCGGTATATTAGTTTCGCCACACGCTCGTTTAGTACTAAGCTCATCATTTGCTGTGTACCTTTTAACACGAGGTTCAGGGCTAAAACCTCAGCAGATAATATATATACACCCTCAAACGCGGGATTTGCGTGGGAGTGCGACCGCGTTCGGACTTATTTCAAAGCAGCATTTTAATGGGTTGAGCTTTAGTAACTTAAACATGCTTTATGCCAAGGCGAAAGGCGGAAACAACCCTGATCCCAGGTTTCCCAGCGTCAAACAGCAGAGGTAGCACGTGCTTAAGAAAAGTTTGGTTGTCTTTGAAGGTGTTTATGTTAGGTTCAGTTAGATTGACAACAATCAATCATGATCGCAAAGATGTCAGCTTCCCTCGAGAAAGGTAGGCTTTAGAGGTTTAAGACACGATCTTACCAAATGTTTTAGGTTAATAGTGCTATACACGAATTTTCAGTGGGGAGCGGGAAAAATCCTTACAAACGTCACGCTTCGATGCTTGTTTAAAATTAGCACGGCACACAGCTGTATCCAGTCTAGTTGTCGTCCACGTCGCGCTTTAACACACAACGGCAGGACAGGTTCTTTAGACTGGGGGTTGAGGTTTCTGGTGTCAGTAGCTTCAACGATAAGGCAAAGAAGTCTCGTCTATAAGTTAAGTTCGCCGTCGCCGAGTTGGATACGGCAAGCGACGGGAGGAGGTCAGACGTTGTTTCTCTTAAGCAGACAACCGGACTGGGCGGCAAAAGAGGAGCCCGAGGCTTTATTTATCTCAGCGGCTTGGCACGTGTCACAAATAAGGAAGTAAACTATGGAAGATGTCAGCTGAAGGAGCTCCTACAAACTGGTTTCATTTATGCAGCAAGCAATATGCGAGTAGCCGTTTCAGGTTTTGCACTGCATGGTCTTTGAGCGGGTGATGGCACATGGCGACAATCCAAAAACTTTTATACCAATAAACCACCATGGATCTAGGAGGTTTGACAGAAATTCATTGCTGTTCCTTCTGTCTATTTAAACATTGTTATGCACTACATTTCAGCCTTAAAATCGAGATTCAGAGACGTACAAATCGAGGTGCTGCCTCAACACAAATGTGGTAACCATTGTTGTGGCAACGTATATAGCCGCTAAATTATAAAAGGTGTAATATCTAGACCATCTTTTCATTTATCACGCAACCCTGTTCCCTTAAGACGAAAGCAGACTAACTAGCTTGGTGAAAACTATTCGTAAGCAGTCATTAAGCAGTAAAACTATAAAAATTAACTAAACTTTATCCTTGAATATATTTGGCATGCCGCTAGATGCATGGTCATATGGTTAAGAACAATAAAGTATTTTCCTCGTAAGGTGAATCGATGCTTGAATGCTGATTATATATTGACAAATGCAGGGAGAAAAATGGCTGCAATGAAGCAGAAAGTAATAGTTTCCCGTTGCTTTATTCTGGTTATGTGTGGCAGTTTTTGAATATAAACCGATCTTTGGTTAATGCAATTAATGCGTCTATAACAAACGATAGGGAAAATCCAATGTATGCATGCAACGATACAGTAGTAAGAAGCAAGATTTTTGCATGGTTTTACAGACGAAGAGTGCGTTTGCTCGCTTGTTACAACTTGTGTGCATTTCTGTACTGTCCATTGGCGGCTAAACCTAATTCCTAATAGTCCCATTCGTCAGGTCACCCAATTTAATGGATAATACCGGGCAGCTGGCTAACTTCCAGAGAGGATGAACAGTACCCATCAAATTGTTTCCAACGGGCCTGCTGGATTAAGCATTCACTTGTAGTTAGACAGTCATAACAGCCCCTCGCCGCTAGAAAGGATCAAAGTAACCTAACTACATGGTTTGGGCATTTCGCGTTCTTGAGTGGCCGTGAATATAGTCGTCTTTTCCACGTTTAGATGGACGTCGGTTCGTTGCTTGCTGAAACAATAAATATAGTAGAATAAAAATTTAAAGCTATCTAATATATTATAAATAAAGTTGCTTGGCAGGAAACGTAAAAAAGCAGCTCTAAAGTAGCTTATAGAAACAGTTGCGCAAACGGCATTTGCCAAACTACTTTTAAACTGCACACTCACACCACAACAATTGCCTTGTATCTTGGAAGCATTTGTAATGCTTTCGGCATGCATGGCCCAGTTGCGACCGTCATGCAACAATCTAAGTGCATAAGTAGTTTCAGTGTTGCAGCCTCCGGGCGCGAGCTTTGCGCGTGACGTGCACGAGCAAACTTTGTTTTCACAGATAATGCCGCGAGTGGCACATCCGGCGTTTGCCTTTGTACCACCAGGTTCATTTACGTGCTTTATGCAACATATTTCCACTGCTGAGGAGTAACCGGAAATATAGCTATAGAAGGGATAACCCACCTTACTGGCACGAACGGACAAAGCCCATCTGAATTCTGCCGGAAGTTTGTCCGACGGCTGAACAAATTACGCACGAAGAAGCTTCCGATGAAACAAACTCCGGTCAAGCAAAACTTTTAGCACCAAAACCCCCTAATCCTTTAGCGTTTCCCAAACTTTCTCCTAAGGCTATTAACTAAACCACTTTGTTCTCGAATTTATCGACATCACCAAAACATACAGACTCAAGGACTTGCACCTTAAGGCATGCATAGTTGTCAAAATCGTATTGCTAGGGATAATTTATTTACGATTGTATCAAGGATACAAATAGCGGTTTTTCCCTGCTACCTGTACGTTTTCACTCCCTCCATCTATCGTTTTACATTTTGTACGATGACGTCTTCGGTGTGTCTGGCGAAGCCCCCATGCAATATGGCGGCTGCCAGTGACTAGTGAATTCCGTTACACGGTTTACCAATACCTGCTTGTACAATAGGTGTCCTGGTGACGCGAAAATTTTGAGTTATACCCTGCTAACTTTTGGTGAAGCAACTCTACATAATATTTCGGATATCTTCTTGAAACTTGTCGCCATCTAAGTAGTGGCCGTATTGTAGGAGACCTATGAATCCAAACGATGGGAATTTCACAGATAAATGTGCGACTTTTATTGTGTGGGATCTTCATGACGTGTAAGTTTCCACATTATTGCCGAAAATTCATAGATGTAGAGATATGAAAGGCGACCGAATGAAGACAATTTATTTTTTATTTAGGGCCAGTTGGATTAAAAAGAATATAATCGGACTACCTATACCAGAATATGGTGAACCCGTCACTTGCTACCTACTCCCTCTGCAGTCTCACTTATATTTCTCATTACTCACCTTATAAAGAGAAACTGTTGCCAAAGATGGTTTAACAAGTTTTCCCACGGTACGGTGCACAGCAGCTAGTGTTTAACATGTGCAACCGTGTTCACTTATGCAAGGATGTACGGAATTTGGAGCCCAGGATTGTTTCTCCGCCTTTCCGTTTGAAAGTTACTTAAGACAGGTGCGGCGTTGGTACACAGCATAAACGAACCTGCGTCACAGCTGTTTCGCCGTATTGTGGAGTGTGCGTGGAACACCGAACCAGTATTATTGTTTATGGGTAACCCAGGATCCGTGCAAACTGACTGTGTAATGAAAAAACACCTTATTCATCATGCATAATGGTTTTGTTTTATTACTGACTTTCCAACCAACAGTCATTGTCGGGCCTTTAACGTGCCTTGTGCTAGAAATTCGGCCGTCGAAGGTTCTCATGCAGCCGTTTGCGCAAACGAAAGCGCTGTATCAGAAAATCTGACCATCAAAAGGTTTGCGGTTTTGAAATGTAGCGGAAATACAACGGTTCCGAAATGGGTACTAGCAAGCCGTATACATTGTAAATGCCTTTCAGTACCCTACGGAAAAAGTATCGTAATTTACCCACTAATACATACATGGGAGTCGCCGTTTCTTCCTCCCTACATAACATTTGTTTTTTCCTGCTTAACAAAGTTTTCTTTTATAGGTACACCGTGCAGTAGTGTTCCAGGATTTTTCCTTCGGGGTCGCTCACTGTTCCTGGATGACTAACGATGTCGAAGTTCTATGGTGGAAAGTGAAGTTGCGCCAATTGGAGAATTTGCCGTTACTGCTCCTGCCTCATTTGGCCACGTCCCTTAGGTGCCGTGTTTGAAAGCACAATTCCACTAGGAACTGATCAATATTGCTACCGGCAACTCAGGTACACCACTACGTTTTGGCGAAGCGCTTGGCGTGTGCATTGATGGATTTTGCAGTTACCGTCTAGGGACGCCACATGCCATCTAGAACAGTGGGAGGAAAGCAAAAGGTAGGTCCTTTATATAACTTTTCACATGTGCGGACGTACAAACTTGCTTCCCGATTACGAACAACCACACAAGACCACACGGAAAGCCAATAAATTACGCAGTGGTCATCACACATTTACCTTTACGGCCTGCTTTGGATTCGATTGATGATATCTCCAATTCCTCTAAAAAAGAGAATATGCGACCGAGTTGCTCCTTGGTCACTACTAAGCAAGCGTTTGCTACATATTACTTCACTTTAGCCGAACCATGCATCATACACGTTTTGTCAGACCGGTGCAAGCACAATGTGATTTCAAGCTTTCAGTTGAGTGCATGCCAGGTAATTACTCTGCATCATTGTTATAGTTCTTTTACAGCTGAACTACATGCTGTTATACCGTAGATACTTCGACTGAAGGATGGTTTCCCGCGGTAGAAACTTTCTAAGGCCGCTTTGAGATACGCCATACAAGCTAAGTATATTAACCAGAGTTGCCTGGTAACCCTGCCCATGGACATTGTGTCATCGCACACAGGTCTTAACTGGCAAGTATTGAAGCGGCAGTAATGCGCAAACTGACAGGTCTACTTTTACGCAAGACAAATACACTTCGGAAAAATTATTTCCTAAAATTGGAGGCAATTCCTTGTACACTGCGAAGGGTTGCATAATGCTGGCTTGCTTGAGTACAAGTTTATCTCCTCTAGTGAACTGGAGTGAAGTACATGTAAAATACCGCCACGCATGCGCACTCTCCGCATGTGCAATTATCGGCAAGCGAATAATGCTGTCTTCACAAAATCCAGTACAAACTCAACAATAAGTAAATTTGAACCCCAGTGCAACGGAAGCCATGATAATTCACAGAATGAAGCGCTTGATCCAACATGCAGCCGAACGTGATGACATGAAACCTCCGGGGGATATTAATGTTGTACAGGCGCGCGTTGTAACCTTTCATAAGAAGATAAGTTTTACGCTTTTTCTCGTGTGTTTCTAAGACCCGTCGTGTTTTTGAGTTCACGTGCAACTACCGTGGCAGAAGAGGTCTAGGTTAATAGGAACTACAGGGCAAAGCGTAAGAGAAGCTGCAGGGGAGGCATAAGTAGTGCGCTGCAAAACGTTTTACCACAGCACTTTGATAGTCCGTAAAATGGTAACTTGGGACTGATTTAGGACTCCCAGCAAACTGTCGGCGGACTGAGGCGGGCTATCTTTCCGAAAGGGTCTGCGCGCCTCTGCCACGCGCCGTTGCATGTCGTCCTTATATAGCTATGGTCACTAAACGTTTTCACACCGCGCTTGGGCCTTATCTTGCTGCTGCTTTACAACCAATTAACCTTTGCCTATCTTTCGTCGCAAGCTATTTATACTAAATTATTTTGCGTTCCTGGCGAATTAGGTTAGCTACATTTTGTTCAGTCACCATTCAATCGCCGTCAGTCTTACAACCATCTGCCTCTTCACAAATACGTTGCGTCATGATGGACTAATGGTTAGTAGATTGCTTTCAGGCATAACGACTTTGTGCTCTAGGTAGATGACATCAATCTACATATGCTGCCATCTTTGTTGATTGCATGTTCGAAAGACACTTTCAGCATATTAGTTGTTGCCAATGGTACATCAGTCTGTCAAGTGTCTAAATCACCCAAGATAGGAATGCAACAATGCTTGACTTCACGCCCGTTCTTGGCGGTCTGCTCTCGGTTGGTTCCCCTTTTCCCTTTCCTCCAAGTTCGTGAGCTTTTTAGTGACATGGTCTCGGCTCGAGAAACTGCGTTTTGTCTGAGACGAAAGGAAGAAACGGACAACGATTTACCTGTACAATGGTTCTAAATCAAAACGATTCAATTGCACTCACCACTAAGACAGATGCCTAGTTTGGATAGCTAGACAAAATGTCTTTACTGTAAAGTATACAAACTCAACGCATCCAGACTTCAGAGGGTTTGATAGGTTTACACACCTAAGCGCTCAAAAATCCGACTCTTCATGCATGCTTATCCTCGCGCGGTCTTAACGACTATGGCTGCTCTGACCAAGCAATATGGTAAGCAAACAGCAGAAATTGGGAGTCAACTGACTGTGACTAAGCAAGCAAAAATCGATCGGCAAGCTTCATTGCCAGTTTTACTTTACCGTTCAAAACAAGCTACGGCCGTGTTCCAAAAACGTTGATGGTTTTGCCTGGCAAGCGTTCTCTCTACAGACGCCACGAAATTTTGTTTAACAACGATGAAACGTGGCGGAGGTGAAATGGCGATGAACAAACTCACTGCCCACAACTACACACTGACAAGTGGACTAGCGTCATATTTGTGGTACCCTAAAAGATAACTGATATCTTTCATGAACAATTTAATTGTTGACCAATTGTACGTTACTCCTTCTTGTTTTAATCTTACAACCGGCTCGACACAACAGCCATGTAAGTTCCCGCGCTCACGTGTACGCTTTCGCCTCGCTTGATCCGTCCGCTTCTTATTGTAGCCTATCGAATACACTCCGCTGTGTCCGACGCCAATTGCCTTCTGATATCCGCGCTTACTTTCGCGAACCGTCTCAGACTAGTATTAACTGGTCCTACAAATTAGTGACCCCGATTCGCATGCTCGAATTCAACTTTTTTTCTCGTTTGTATTTTTGGTGAGTTCGTTCCTTTTTGTCGATTATATACCTGTATTCATTTGTTTCTTGCGTAATTTTGGTACTTTGATCGTGTTTTTTTCATTCTTTAGCTTTCAACTCACATTTCGAGAGTGGCATCTGAGCCGTTTCACAGCGTAAACCTGCTTACTTTGGCTGTTCCAAGTTTCATGAAACACAGTCCAGAAGTTTGGTTTACGATATTCAAGATCGAACGGGAAAATAAGGGCATTACGGCGGACCGTCCGAGGTACAATCAGCTCGTCCCCCGCCTTCCTGCGTCGGTTGCGACGCTGGTTAAGGACATTCTCCTCTGCCCATCGAATGAGGCAGAGTATGAAACGATGAAGCAAGCGATGTTGAAAGAGTTACGGCTTAGCGTACGAACTCGACTGGAGCAGCTCAATGGTCTCAAGCTTGGAGAACGCAAGCCTTCGGCGTTGCTCCGCGAACTTCAGCGCACCACTGGTCACTTATTCTTGAGCAAAGAAGGGATAAAGGAGCTGTGGTTTGCACGTCTCCTAGAGCTATTACCGATACTGCTGTCCATGTTTATAGATGCACCCCTGAAAGACTTAGCTACCAAGGCAGACGCTGCGTTCGAACGTTTTCCGCATCAGACGACCAGTAACTCCGGTGACGTATTCTCACCGATGAACACCGAATCCCATGTTTGCTCCCAGTCATGAGTCCGATCAGACTCTAAAGATGAGGAATTGCGCTACTTCGCAGCAAGATAGCAACCAGGAAGTCTTCAAAGCAGCGGGTGCCACGGTCAATTGCTGACCACGTTTTTGCTACGGTTCATTGCGGCTCTTCTGTGCCTACACCGAGTACGTCATGTTTGGCTCGAAGGCGCGACAGTTTCTCTGCAAGTTCGCAGTCAGATAATACCAAACCCGTCAAGAAGTATGTTGGCATCCCCACCAATACGATGGAAGAGCTAGACGTTTTCGGGCTCCCTGCATTAGGCAAGACCCAGCTGATCAGGGGAAAAGAATATCCCGCGTACTAGCACGACAAATGTATCATTCAATGACCAAGCAGCTCGCCTGCTGTACGTTAAGGATCGCCTTTCTTCCATCATATTCCTCATCGACACGGGAGCGGAAGTCAGCGTCATCCCAGCGACCGCCAACGACCAACACTCAGAGCCTACGTACAACTTGCGTGCGGCCAACGGTTCCCCGATAGCTTCATTCGGTCAGCGCATGATGAACCTGGACCTAACTCTTCGCGGAGATTTTCAGTGTGTCTTCATGGTTGCGTCTGTACCCTTCGCAATTATCGGTATCGACTTCCTCCGACATTTTGGATTGCTTGTTGATGCTGGTCGCCACAGGCTTTTAGACGATCGTACGAAACTAGGTGTTGATAGTGTCCTTTCAGATGCCCTGATACTCAGCCCTGTAATTCGGGTCGCAGTCGCACCGTTCGACTATTTGAGCCTCCTCTCCGAACACCCGCGACTGATTCGCCCGCCTGCAGAGCTTCCACCAGTCACGACAGAGGTCGCTGACCACACAGTTACGCGCGGTAAACCAGTTAGCGCCCGACCAAGACGACTTGCTCCAGACAAACTACGGGCAGCACGAGCCGAATTTGACCACATCCTTCAAATTGGTATGGTCAGACCGTCCAACGGCCCATGGGCGTCGCCTCTGCACATGGTCCCGAAGAAGGTTGTGGAGGACTAGTGTAATTGCGGCGACTACCGATCCTTGAATACGGTGACCAAGTCCGATCGCTTTCCGATCCCAAGCATGGTGGATCTTACCTCCAGTCTGGCAGGTAAAAGTATCTTCAACTCGAATATTATACCCATGGAATTAATAAAACACAGGGTAGCGCAAGCCTAGCGTTAAACTTCAAACACTTGTTGAAGTCACTGAACGCCTTGGGTTGCTTGCTCTTTTTCAACTCGAATATTATACCCATGGAATTAATAAAACACAGGGTAGCGCAAGCCTAGCGTTAAACTTCAAACACTTGTTGAAGTCAGCAAAATCGCCTTGGTACGCGCATACAACCAAATTCCGGTAACCGAAGCGGACATCGCTAAAACTGCCGTGACGACTCCATTTGATTTGTTCGAGTTCCTGCGCATGCCATTTGGGTTAAGGAACGCCGCGCAAACTTTTCAACGTTTCATCGACCAAGTTTGTCGCTGTTTAGACTTCGCTTACGCGTATCTGGATGACATTTTAATCGCAAGCTCTTCACGAGAAGAGCACATGCACTATCTACGAACGCTTTTTGATCGATTATCTCAACACGGGGTTACGATCAAAGCAGACAAGTGTTCGTTTGGTGTCGATTCAGTCAACTTCCTCGACCATCGTGTCTCATCTGGAGGTGTCATGCCACTGCAGGATAAAATTCATACCATCATCAACTACCCCGAGCCTCATTCTTTTAAACAGCTCTGGCGTTTCGATGGACCAGTCAACTTTTACCGACGGTTTATACCCAACTGCGCCTCGCTAATGCAACCCCCCACGGACCGTCTCCGAGGGAAACTCAAGAAGTTTGAATTTCCTGCCGCAGCAAGCGCTGCTTTAAGGTCACTGAAAGAGGCTATCGCCAACCTAGCTTTTATAGCGCATCACGATCCGGCCGCCCCACTGTCCCCCAGTACTGACGCCTCGGACGTGGCAGTCGGCGCTGTTTTGCAGCAACAAGTAGCCGACAGGTGGCAGTCCTTAGCGTTTTTCTCCAAACGCCTACAACCTAGCGGATCTCGCTACAGCACGTTCGGTAGAGAACTACTAGCCGTATATCTAGTGATACGTCACTTTCGACACATCATACAAGGCCGTCCCTTTGTCGTCATCACCGACCACAAACCCCTGACTTACGTGCTCGGCTCGACTACTGACCGATACTCTCCTACAGAGTCGCGCCACCTTGAATACATCGCTCAGTTTCCGACCGATATACGGCATGTCTCAGGTGGGCACAACGCCGTCGCCGATGCACGTTCCCGCATCAAAGCTATCTCCGCAGACGCTGGCACTGTTCTCGACTTGGCAGCCATGGCCACAGCACAACTCAACGATCCTGAGCTTGATCTACTACGCAGGTCTCCCTCATTAGAAATACAACCCGTTCCGTTGACACCATCAGACGGAACGTTACTCTGCGATTTATATCTGGGCACGCCGCGCCCAGTCATCCCACACGACTTTCGGCAGACCGTGTTCGACGCGTTGCACGGCTTGTCACATCCAGGCGTTCGTGCATCGGTTAAACTCGTAACCGCACGATTCGTTTGGCGCAATGTTAATCAGGACGTCCATACCTGGGCAGCTGCTTGCCTTCCGTGTCAACGCGCGAAGGAGCACAAGCACAGGAGAAGCCCACTAGGCGCGTTCCCGAGACCAGACGCACGTCTCCATCACGTGCACATCGACTTCGTAGGTCCTCTGCCGCCTTCCAAAGGCTCTGTATATCTACTGGCAGGCATCGATCGAGTTATTAGAGGGTCTGAGGCCGTCCCTATCACAAATTGCTCCTCGGAAACGGTTGCGAAAGCTTTTATGGAGCGCTGGGTAGCGCAATACGGCTGTCCCGCCATCGTGACCAGCGATCGAGGGTCACATTTCTCGTCGACATTTGCCATGTTGCTTAAGGATTTAGGCTGTCGCCGCGTTCGGACGACGGCATATTATCCGGCCGCTAACGGCATGGTGGCGTTTATACCGCTAGTTAAAGGCAGCGCTACGTGCGCACGCGGATCCTTCATGGTCTGAAACGCTTCCTCTCGTTTTCCTAGGCTTAAGAAACACGCTTAAGACCGACTTCAACGCAACACCAGCGCAGCTAGTCTACGGTTGCACGCTGCGGTTGCCCGGACAGCTGGTAGCACCAGCTCCATGCACTTCCACTTTTGACTATGGAAGTTAAACTGATCGATTATCTCACCGGATGCGTGAGCTACGTCCACCCGCTCCTCGATCGCAGAAGACACCAGTGTACGTGCCCGAAAAGCTGTCTACGTCTTCGCACGTCCTTCTTCGCGCAGATGGCGTTCGACTACCCCTCCAGTCGCCGTACATAGGACCATTCAAGGTGCTACATCGTGCGAGTAAGGCGTACACTATTGACCGCGGTGGTCGACGCGAAGTCGTCACCATCGACCGTCTGAAACCCGCCTTTATGGAAGAAACTACTTCGCCTACTTCATCTAGTAGTGCCTCGTGCGACGTCACAACTTACCACACAAGTTTTCCGCATGCTAATGAAGTCCAAAGCAGACCACGATCACGGTCTACAAGCTTCAGCCGTCTCGACATCTCCCGAACCCAGTCTGCCGCCTCCAGCGACCAATTGCCATGGTCGGGAGGTGCGTAAGCCCGTTCGCTTTTCTGACTATGTACAGTGTAAATACCTTTAACTTTGTAGATATTGTATATATTTGCCCCATTTTTGGGCAATTAACGTTTTGAAAACAAAACAAAATATCAAAAACCTCCGAAAAACCTTTTTCGAAAAAATATTCAAAAACCAAAAATATTTGAACACGCAGATCATTCGGTTGTCCTTTTTTGGCGTTTTCTGCGCGTGTTTTTCTATTTTTTCGTCTCTATATGCCCCAACCCTCCCCTTCGATCGACTGACCCACACGAGGAATGTTTTCGAGGACCCTGACCCAAACACTGATCGTTTCTCCGCTGGACGAATGTCGCTTCTTCGCGGGACGAGGGTCGCTTCTCCGTTGGTCCATGGTCGTTTTCTTCGTTGGAGGATGGTCGTTTTGGCGCGGGGTGGGGTACGGCGGGGGGAGAGACCACTCCCAAGCGCACCGTTTGGCAGCAGCGGAGATTGAGGCCATGTCGGCCTTTTTCTGGACTAGCCAGTATTTTTGTAGTCCGACAAGCCCGCTCCAACGGCTCGCCGAAATGCACCCTGCCCTGCAATCAATAAATGACAAATCACAAACGGCACAGCGGACTCCGACTTCCGGCGAACAACCATTTACCCGAACGCTCTCTCATTTTTCCTTGGCACGATTTTACCCTACATACCTAGGATCAACAGTCCTTTTCGATTTCGAAGGCTTTCTATGCTCAGCCTTCTAGGAGGGGAGCTCTGTAGCACCCTAAAAGATAACTGCTATCTTGCATGTACAATTTAATTGTTACGATTGTGCGTTACTCCTTCTTGTTTTAATCTTACAACCGGCTCGACACAACAGCCTTGTAAGTTCCCGCGCACACGTGTACGCTCTCGCCTCGCTTGATCCGTCCGCTTCTTATTGTAGCCCATCGAATACCGTCCGCTGTGTCCGACGCCAATTGCCTTCTGATATCCGCGCTTACCTTCGCGCACCGTCTCGGACTAGTATTAACTATTCCTACATATTTCACTAGTTCCTACATACATAAACAACGAAGCTACTCTCCGCCTACGCCTATTTTCTTCAATCAGTAAATACTGTCTTTTTATTCACACTATGCACAATAGAACTCAAACTTTTGTCATCCGCGGATAATTATGTTTTCTCATCTTTACTTTGTCCATTTCCGCAGCCTGTAGAAACGTCGGCTACAGCCGAGTACATACATAGCAACGTGTCTGGTGCGAAACATAACTTCCTATAAACTTTGCTCATGCTTGGGTTGGCGCGCCTCAATACTTTCGAGATTAAACTACGTATTTAATGATCATAACTTTTCGTGTTGCGCGGTGGACCCCGAGAGGTTGGGGGATGCGAATCCTTGTGCTCACCGGATCGCAGAAGTAAGGCTACCGTATTGTCTGCGTAGCAGGACCACTAATGTTTGAAGCATAAATATCAAACGGGACGAAATTCGCATGGTTACGTTACAGCTTTGCTCGGACGTTCTCGCTTTTATTGAGTCAACACTTACCCTGGACACATCTGGTAACGAAGTCTATGTCCCTGTATAACAGTATTCTTGGACTGGTCGCCAAGGGACGCATACTGGAGTCAGCGTTATCTTTTACTGGAGATCAGAACTAAAGTTACACGCTAGCTAAGTCATTAGCAAGGGCAGTATAATAATGCAGTTGTGACAGAATTATGACGGATGCACACCCATCACTGTTGGGGCGGTGTACAAGCCCTCGTCAAAAACGGTGACAGCGTTCTTGACAAAGTCAAAAACTATGGAAGAAGCAGGTACTTAATACGTTTAGAGATTTCACTGAGCTCAAAGTCGGCTGGTACCTTGTCAAATTTATGCTACCTCCTGAGTCCACCGACCCATGTCTTCTTTGTGTAGATCTTGAGATAAACCTTGTTGGGCGGAGCCTGGGATACTAGTCGGTAAGCAATGACACGTAAGACGTCTCAAATACGACACAGTATATATGTCGGAGGCGACTGAAACCAACGTATATTGTGCAGGCTACAAGAATAGGAAGCGAATCAGCGAGAGCGAGAAACGTGCAGCGAGGTACTCACCAAAACGCTTTATGTCAACGGATGTGAAGTCAGTAAAACGAGTGGACGTTTTGAAGGTTAAACCAACCGTAAAATCCAAGATTACAAAATACTGAAAGAGCTTGTTTTTCGGTACACTACAAGGGCCTCTCTCTAAAAGGCTAAAGGATGGAAGCCTTTGATGGAGCTGGTAGCGGGGAAAAACGGAAGGTGGGAGTGGATGCGAATATTTGTATGGGCTTGAGTAAGGGCTTCCAAGGTGGGTGTGTAGTAGCGTTCGCTGGGTCCATCCTTTGGTTAGTTATTATTTATGATGATCGCAGGGACCGGAGTGCATCACCTGTGGGCCATCTAGGCGGGCTGGTCGGACGGCAAATAAACTGGCTAGTCCAGGAAATAGGCCGACAGGACCTTTCCTTTGCTGCCGATCTGTCAGTGCGCTTGGGAGGTGTCACTCCCTCTACCGCACTTTAATCCACGGTTCTCGCCCCACGAAGAAATCCGGTGTCCTCTTCGGCAACACCTAGGCGGCGTTTGGGGACCAATCCGTTCGTGGATGTCTGCGACCGAGGACGACTGGCTGTTCCTTGGGTGAGGAACTGGGCTTTTAGCCGGCTGGCGGCTCACTCGGGGGTGACGTTGAGCCGGTTGGCGAGTCACTCGAGGGTAGCCTGGGCAGTTCCGGCGGTGGAGTTTCTAGAAAGTAGAACTCGGAGGAGTGGGCAAGGGTGGGGGAATTGGCTTGACGCCGGAGAGGGAACATGGCATGCATGAAAAAGACAAATACGCCTTTTGGGTTTCAAAATGTTTTGGGTTTCGTTTGTCGATTTTGCGAAACGATTGCGGATGAGACGCAAGATAACCACTACAGACGAAAAAGGCGTGTTAATGGAAATAGCATACGTTTACAAAATCTGAAAAACGGACCGGACGTTGGACCTGTCTACCGCGTCGGTCGGTTGCCTGGGGTTGAGGAGGGATAGGTTGCGGGTCAAGGGGTACAGTGGGTTCCGGGCTATCCAGTGCTCGGAACGCCACCACAAGTGCGGTTGCTTGTGCGAAAGCAACAGGATGGAATGCACGTGGCTGTTGAAAGAAGGCCAAGTTGAAGCGGTCGATGGACACCGTTGTTTGGTGACCAATCTGGTTTTAAGTAAAATGTTTCGGAGTCCGTTGCAGAACACTGAAAGGGCCAGTGTAGGGAGGCTGGAGAGAGCGCCGCACTGCGTCGGTGCGGAGGAAGGCGTGAGTACAGGTAGAGTCGGCTGTGCAGTTGCACATCTGTATTCAGACCACGGGGCAGAGTCGGGCGTAGTGAACGTATGCGTTGAGCTAGGGAGGACGCAAAGTTAAGCGGAGGCATACTAGACGATGCGGGAGGTGAAACAAATTCTCCAGACAACTTTAGCATTATGCCGTAAAGCAGCTCTGCTGGTGCACATCAGCTTTGTTGCTGCGAATATGTGAGAGTATGAGGAAGTCGTTTTGGCTCCAGCCAGGGTCGGGGGGCGCAGAGCGAAGCTTTAAACAGTCTATGGAAGTGTGCAACTAACCCGTTGGCTGTTGGGTGATAAATAAAAAATAAAAAATGGTATATTCTCTGTAAAACGAGACACAACTCTAAAAGGCATGATCAAATATGAATACAAGCATAGCTTCTTTGGAATATTAAAACCTTTCGTTACAATGAAAGTAATAAACGAAAAGATGTAGTTCATATGAGCGAGCACATTGTTAGGTAATAGTCAGATCAAGGACCATGATGGCGCTGAGGCACGCAAAAACTGTTGCGTCAAGATACAAGTGGGGGGTAAATTTGTCATGTTGTGATGCATGAGCACAGGAGCCCAAACAAGGTTTAGCGCAACCAATGACCATTACGAAGCCGGGATGATCGGTACTCCACTAAAGCATTCTTCATAGTAAAATCAGTTGCACAGGTTGGATGTAGGAGGCTGAGGACCGCGTCAGTGTGAAAGGTATAGCTGTGACTTTATTTTGTGGCGAGTCACATCCGCCACGTTGCAGTGTTGTTAAGCGGACATTTGTGGCTTTTTATTGGGAGAACGCTTGCCAGGCGAAAACCCACCACGTCCTGGAACACTGTCGTAGATTCCGTTGAACTGTAGTGCTAGTCGGCTATGCACGGTATAGACCGATTTTGCACTCTATTATTCGCAGTCGGTTGACAGCCAAACTTCTTCCTTGGTTGGCCAAATGGCTTAGTACTGAACCGGCAATAGTCGTTGAAGCCAGTCAATGATGTAAAAGAGTCACATTCGAATGATAATGATGCGGGCGAGTAACCACATTGTTAATAGAGGCCGGATTTTTCCATTATATTGTCCGGCTCGCAACCCGTGTCCAGCTATCCTCGCTGGACTTGTCATAGGGACGGTGAGTGCAGTTGTTGCTTATGTCTGAATATGTCCATAACATGAAAGATGCAATTCTCCGCAGAGTGGACTAGTAATTCCTTCAAATGTAAGTGTAATTGTCTCCATGGCCAAGTGAGAACTCTATGAAAGATCATCGGAAAAGCCGCTTTTACGCGCGCAATGCTGTCCGTGAAATGACATCAGAAAAGCTATAGGTGACTGGAGAATCGGAATGTTTGAGGCATTGAAGGTAATCACGCCAGAATTGTCAGTCTTCGGTTGTGGAACAGTGGATCAATGTAACTACCTTATTCCAGGTGAGTAAATTGTTCTATTGTGAGTACGAGGTGAGCTAAACCCATTTGTTTAGACCCCGTCGTGGTAGCTTCTCTAGAATAGCGGAAAGAGCTCCATTTGGAACGATGTGTTGGTTCTTCATCCCCCGGAGAAAAGATCAAGCATGTAAACCAGCTGGCTATTGGGGGTGGGTCGACCAGTCTCAGTGGATAAACCTTCATGTTTTGGCGGGTGTATCTGTGAAAATCTCGGGAGAAAACGGGCAACGGACAAGAAGCAGCCAAACTGAAAGACGGCAATGATGCAAGAAGCACAAACACGGACTGGTGGCGCGCAACGGTGCCTATGATACATTAAAATTTATGTAATTTTGTTTAGTATACATGATTTGCAAGCGCGTTCTTTACATCACGTCGCTGGTGTGCCTCAGACTACAACTATTAGGTAGAACGAAGGATCTGCACGCGCAGGGTCAAGGGACGGATACAACAAAGCGTGTTGACAAAGTTAAGCGATTAATATGATTGTTGGAGAGTTACAGGTAAACCGATGATGATGACAGCAGACCGAATGCGAGCGGTATCTTAGGTGAAAGTAAGGACAACTAGGTTGAGACGGAATGCGGGAGCAACATAGGTAAAGTGACGTTCCAAGAAGAAAAGGAAATTTAAAGAATCAGCTATGAGCGGAAGAATGCGGACGGCAGTGCGAAGAGTAACTCGTGAGAGCAATTAGGAGACGATAGTCAGGATAAAAAAGGTTCACTACTAAATTTTGGTAAAGCCAAGGACGCTCTCGTGCGAAGTATGAATCGATCAGTTCTGAAAAATCACCGTTGATATCCCGGTAGTCTAATAGAACTCTGAGAGCCGGAGACCGAACGGACGAGACTTGAATAGTCGACACATCCTTAGGCCTCGTAGTAGTCCCAGCGACTTTCACTGATCTGATGATGACAAAGAAGAACATGGCACTGAAGGTTTGAGGGTACAGGTTACTGATGTAAGTGCCTATATTAATATAGGGTAAACAAGTCTAGCGGGCTGTCAATGTAAGCAAGACATAGTTTTGAGTCTACAGAGATTAGATCGATGTACCTTCCTAGTCTGGCAAAGGTCAAAGGAGCATACCGGTCAGATGAGACTAGGTTATTACAGGGCACTGAGAGTTGGCAGTCCGATTAGAGAAGAAATGAAAGTAGAGAACGTCTTTAGGAGAGGAGACGGTCCGGATAGAGAGAGGTTTACTTTTAAGGTGTGGAAAACTCCATGGGGCTCAAGAGGTAATGGGGGCAGAGCATTCGGAATTATCATCAAATGCCGGTAACGTCACAGCAGTCTGAATGAATTCGGAGAGCAGGGGACCGATCAGACGAGACTGGATTAGTCGGCACATTGAGAGTAAGTCGAACAGTTAAGGTGGGAAGATAAATAAAGAGTCAGCAGAGACGGATGGGTTTGGGATGCAGGAGGATACATGAATATAAGGTATGCAAGTCAGGCAGGCTAGCAAAGCGAGAGAATTTGTGTGTTGGTGATACAGAGCCTAAAACTACATTTTGCTAGTTAGGAATCAGTCAGAGAAGATAATAGGGCAGGGCTCTGAGAGCTCGCTATGCGGATGAAGAAGAAATAAAGAGAGGCCGCGATAAGAAGAGGACGGATTCGAGAGTTTACGTTTACAGATAAGAAATGCGACAGTTAACGAGACTCGCGAGGTAATGGTGACAGAGCATTCAGTCTTCCGAGCATGGCAGGCGGCGTCGCAGAAGTAGGAGAGAAGAAGACCGATCTGCCGAGGTTGGACTTGGTCGGCGCATTGTGACTGAGTCCTATGGTTCATTTGGGAAGGTAAGTGGAGTCAGTAGGATTGAACTGGTCAGAAATGGAAGTGGTTATATCAACATAAGGCGAACAAGTTCAGCAGGATATCAAGGTGAGGGAGGAAGTGCTTTGGATCGACGGAGCCTAGGCCGCTAACATCCCGGTAGCCTGGTAGCAGTCCCATAGAATTTGGCTGATCAGCTGAGGCTGAGTTACGGATGACAGAGACTCAATGGTCCGATTGAAGAATGATTGAATACGAACGGCGCTCATTCATCTGAACGATGGCTAGTAATGTCACAGAAGTCTGAGAGAAGTTGGAAAGCAGGAGACCGATCAGACGAGACAGGATTAGTCGGCGAAACGAGATTGAGTCCAACAGCCAATTTTAGGAGGGTAAATGGAGTGTGTGTAGAGGTGGAGGTGCCTATATAAATAGAGGGTGAACAAGTCTAGCAGGCTGTCAACGTAAGTGCGACATAGCTTGAGTCTACAGAGTCTAGACCGTTTAAACGTTGCTGGTCTGGTAAAGGTCAAAGAAGCTAACCGGTCGGATGAGACTAGGTTATTACAGGGCACTGAGAGTTGGCAGTCCGATTAGAGAAGCAATGGAAGTAGAGAACGTCATAAAGCGAGGAGACGGTCCGGATAGAGAGAGGTTTACTTATAAGGTGTGAAAAACTCCATGAGGCTCATGAGGTATTGGGGCAGAGCGTTCGGTCTTCCGAATAAATGCCGGTAACGTCACAACAGTATGAGAGAACTCGGAGAGCAGGGGACTGATCGGACGTGAATAGATTAGTCGGCACACTTAGTGTATGTTGTACAGTTTAGGTGGGAAGATAAATAAAGATTCGGCAGAGATGGACAGGTTAGGGATGGAAAAGGTTATATGAATATAAGGCATGCAAGTCAGGCAGGCTCGCAATGTGTGAGAAACGTGTGTTGTTGAAGCAGAGCCTAGAACTGAATTTCGATAGTCGAGGATAATAGAGCAGGGCAATGAGAGCACGCTCTCCGGTTGAAGAAGAAATAAAGGCAAAGTGCGATATGGAGAGGACAGAGTCGAGAGTTTACGTTTTCGGATAAGAAATGCGACAGTTAACGTGGCTATCGAGGTAATGGTGACAGGGCGTTCAGTCTTCCGAGGAATAGCCGGCAGGGTCACAGAAGTCGGAGAGATGGAGACCGATCAGCCGAGATTGGACTTGGTCAGCGTATTGCGATTGAGTGCTATGGTTTATTTGGAAAGATAGGTGGAGTCAGTAGGATTGGACTGGTCAGTGATAGTAGTGGTTATATTAACGTAGGGCGAACAGGTCCAGCAAGCTTTCAAAGTGAGGGGGACACTGCTTTGGATCGACGGAGCCTAGACCGCTAACATCCCGGTAGCCTGGTAGGATTTCCAGAGAGTTTGACTGATCAGATGAGGTTCAATTAGGGTACGGCACAAAGAGGTGGCCGTCCGATTGTAGAAGGATTGAATACAGACGGCGCTTAGTCATCTGAATGATGGCCGGTAACGTCACAGCAGTTGGAGAGCAGGATACCGATCGGTTGAGACGGGATTAGTCGGCGAGATGAGATTGATTTTGGAGTCATTCCACGTTATCTTCAAAAACTCATCAGAAGGTTACACACTATTATTTACGCAATTTTGTTCCGTACCATTACGTAATATAAGTAAATTGCCTCCAAATGTTCCATTTCATGTCGCCCATGTACATCATCACCGCAATTAGCCTTCCGTGTGGATTTCGTAACCTTACAATTGCTGCATTGTTATAAGTCATTTCCGTTTATAATATGCAGACAGTTTACCTATCTAAGCACGTAACATTTCGAACGATTTTCAACGCAGAACTAATGCCACATTTCTTAAACGTTATTTCAGCTCATTCCTATCGGTTGATTTTCCGCCACCACCATGACCTTACTACTTTTAACCACTTTGCCTCAGTATAATGTTAACACATCATAAGTCATCTATTACCATCAAACCATTTACCTTAATTTATGCTACCTATCCTTAGTACTATGAACGCAATTTCTTTCAGTCCGCAAATAGATGTACCAGTTGCTACCAAAAAGTTCAAATTTCACCGCCGACCTCCCGTCAGACGGTCCTGCAGCTTTGTGGGTTGCGAGCGAATTACGCGCTCATTCGCAAGGTCGAGAACATTGGTGGTTGGTTTGAACGTCATAAATATTACTGCATTGTGCTCCTGTACTTTTCATATCCAAATCCGTCAAACACCGTTTATCACATGACACTTTACTGTGACTTTCTGATACCCTTGTACTTGCTGCACATTGATGACCACCAGCATGTTGCATACACAATTGATGTAATCATGCATCATCTTTATGCAGCCTACGTCTATTTATGAGAATTAAATTTACCGCCTGTCCGCAAACTAGCGGATAACAGCAATGATGTGTGGCAGAAATGGACACCACCTCATTTCGGAAAGCAACTGCAGGTGAGATGGTCTGCTCACAATGTCCGCCCTTGCTTTCTTTTTGCTGTGTTGCACCCGTCTATATGCACCCTAGTCACAGATTGCTAGGTGGCAAGGTCGTGGTAGATGATCAGATATTTCTCACCTAATCCAACGGCACTTTATTTCCAGATACTGCACAAATATATTGTGTAAGTTCCAGACTGACTGCCCGGATGTGCACAACCTGGGTACATCGAATCTGTAAGTCCACCTTGCGATACATCTATGTCTATGCACAATTTCCGGTACACCGTTCTTATGTGCTTGCGCGTTGTGGGGCAAGAGCGCAGAAGCCGCTCCCCATAATGACGTGATTATTTGGAATCGGTACAAACGTCCGCCTTGAATTTCATGGCATGTTTCCCTTTCATTACCATTTTGAAGTGCTTATGTCAAATTGCAGTGATTATGCAGCAATAGGGATGTCAAACATTTGCATACCACGACCCGAAAAATGAAATTACGTTTGACCCGCGCAAACCTTGTACCAATGACCTTGCTAAAACCCATTCCATGCATGATTCTTGAAACATTACTTTAGCACATATGGTGGCTTCGCTGGTGGCCATAGTGTCGTCCGCTATGGAATGTACATGGATAAATAAATAAATAAAAAAATAAATAACGATTTTATTCTCGGCTATGCGAGGCCCGCCCACGGAGGCACGATCAGGTATGTGCAACTGTACAGACATTTTATGCTAACTGTAACAGTGACAGTAGCGCATTATTCAGATAAATGAATAGCTTGTTCACAAATTCATTGAGGCACACCAAATTATTCGTGATCAAGGTTTACAGGCAGTTGTGTATTACGACTATACTTCGGGTTCAATCATTTGTAGTTGAAACGGTTAAGGCACTATAAGTGCGATGTAACAGTGCCTGTAGACGGAGTGTAACATATTCTTGCACGGGTCCGGAACAGTTGAACTATGAGTCTAGTCGACTTGCCAGTATGTACTTGTGGGCAGTGACTTTATTCAGTGGCGAGTCACGTCCGCCACGTCACAGTATTATTAGACAGACATTTGTGGCTTTTAAAAGGAAAACGCTTGCCAGACGAACACCCAACACGTCCTGCAACACTGCCGTAAAGCATTTTGAACATTAATGTATGACTGGCAAAGCCGTTTGACGACTGATTTCATATTCAGTTATTCGAAGACAAATGGCTCCTAATTTCCTCTGTTAGTTGGACAGGTAATTTGATCGGGGCCGCCATGCTTATTGAGACCGGTTGAGGAGGTGAGCATCGCCAATAGTCGTCTTGTTGTGTGTCCAGGTGAGCGAAAGATCAGATTTTCTGCTGGCTGGAAATTTCAGATTTATAATGTATGGAAGTATGAAGATGTGTCCAGTTTTCCATAGTTGACAAGGATTTTGGTGATTGTAGTTGGGTCCTTTTGGTGTTCAACCACGATGCATGTAAGTCCTTGTCCGTTGTTACGTCCGTCTTGGGCGAAAATTGTTCCTCAGTCCAATCCCAGATCTCCAAGAAGTTTGGGACCTCGGAGAAAAGGGATAGTGAGGGACAACCGAGAGCAGACCGCAGAAACAGACATGGAGTTAAACATTTAACAATGTCTTATGTTACAACCTTTGGTCTTGAGACAAAACATGTACACTGTGCAAAAATAATTATGCTGAAAGTGCCTTTTGAATATCCTATAGGATAATTAGCCATATAGGTGGATTGCTGACGCCTACGTAGAGACAAGAGCGTCGTACCAGTAAGTAATCTGCGAAGTATCGGTATAGTATGAGCCAAAAGTTGCGAGGGGAATGGCAAAGAGAGTTATGATATTGGTGGTGATTGCAAGGTGCATGGGCAGTAAGTAGCTAGCGTACTACGATGGGAAGCGCAGAATAAGTGAAATTAAATAGGTTGCCGCGAGAGAGATCTAAAGGTCAGTTGGGGGTAGGGCAGCGGAAGTATTGAATGCAAATCTTCTAAAGGAATAAAGGTTATGGAGATACGAAGTGGCTCCTAACGAGCACTGGGTAATCGCATATGAGTGGAGCCTATGACCACTAGCTACTAAACAGAGGTGCCGAATTTACGACGACTGACGGATGGCGGCGCTAGGAAAGACTATCAGTGGCCAGAAGTAGCCATTCGAATCAGACGCTTAGTCACAAGTGTATGCCTATAGGGTCACTGAATGCAACAACAAGGCAGCCGAGGTAAGTGATACAGACATTCCAGGTGAATGTATGATGGAGAGACAATGTGTGTATCCTAACAAGATCAACATCTGCGCAGAGGGGACATGGAGTATACGGCGAATTGCTGCAGAAGTGAGGAAGATAAGAAGAGCGGCAGATAGTGGCGCTAGGATTGAGAGTATAAGTGGCCAGCAAAGGCATTCGGATAAGGCCTACCAATTGCCAGTGGATACCTACAGTGACAGAAGAAGTCAACAAGCCAGCGGAGATGGGATGCAAACAATTCAAGAGAGTAAGTGTTGTAGAGATAAGGAGTGACTCCTGGCGCAAAGCACAATTCTAGCTATAATGATACGCTACAGCTAAAATTGGTGACGAAGGACTGATAATGGTACTGAGAGAGAGCGTATCGACGGCTGGCCATGGCATTGGGGTGAAGCTTACTAGCGCAGACGCGTCGTGTCTGTAGTTCATAGTTGGCCAGTGGCCAGTTTGATGCCACTGGTCTAGGACCTATTTGGACCAGTCAGGAAGGCATGTGAAGCCAGCAGCTGTTACTTCCATAGTGGCGATGCTGCTGCAGCTGCCAAAGGACTCACATGGGCACAGTAAACAAAGAGCATGGAGGCGTTCGATGTTCGAAGCATATTTTAGCAGCGGCGGTACTCATGACACGCGGTGCCGCCAACTTGGGCTCATTAAACGCAGGCCGCGTACTTCAGTGGAGCTAACAATATCCGTTATGCTAGTCGTCATAATAAAACAGATACCATGGGACAACTATAGGATAACTACGAATACGTCTTGATGGCACGTGGAGCCAGTATATGTAGTTTACCTCGTGGTAATATTGATGTCAGTGCCTTGGGACGTATATGGACTAAGTAACCACCGTTCATGGAGGCTGGTAGAGCTACAGGCCATATTGATGTAACTGTTGAACATGCATAGGCATACGCTTGTGAACACAACATGGATGCTGGTTAACTTCGAACTTGCCACCACTGTTATGGGACCTATACTACTTCTCCGTGCACTGCTCATGCGGGCGATGCAACCAAAAGCGCCTCCTTGAGTGCCTTCAGTAATGCGACATCTGGGGCAGTTATTTACACTTACGAAACACCCATGCCGTTGGCATGAATATCCAACTATATGGCACCATGTCCCCCCTACTTGCAACATGTAGCCTCCCTGGAATTTATTCATGAGTGCTACAGTAACTGACCATATGGGAAAAGGTAAGTGTGCGGGAAAATGTTTCACGTGTATTTCGAAGCACCTTGTCTAGAGCGCCACTTGCTCCCCTTCTTGCCGTCGTGCTACACGCGGTGATTTTTCTACCACACGGCAGTGCCACCCATGTTTACAGGTGGGTGGTGCTGCTTCAATCATTTACTTCTCAGCTTAGTGATGCTGGCTCATGCTTCCGTACTTCTAAGCCCACTCCGCACATAGCATAAGCTGTGCTCAGGTGTCACAACTGCCCGCCGCGACGTTCGCATGCTCCTTTTGGTCCGCACTGTTATCTGCTTCCGCTTTCCTATTACTTTGTGAACGACCCGACGGCCCTTTTCAAGGTCACCCTATGTGCTCTAGCCTTATGGTGCATCCTTACAAGGTAGTAGTGCCCACTCAACTGCTTGCTTGCCCCGCATCACTTGGCCGCTAGTTCAGAGGGTGGGTCCGTAATCGTAGGCTAATTCTTTAACGCGCTTGTACACTTCCAATTCTTAAGCATGGCACTTCTATGCCGTGATCGAAAACCACCAAACATTTTTCAGTATTGTCGCTTTGCGGGTTATGAGCACTTTGAACACTCCGACCTCAGATTACGGGAGTCGCATGTGGTTCGAATGTCTGTTCTTACCTCCAACACAAACCGTCCCAATACTACATAAGTCTCGATTTGCTGTGGACGTTATTAGTCATGTGCAACCCTGCCAATTACCATCCATTCAGAAGCGCCAAAGCAATATTAATAACCACGCGCTTGGTCTCTTTGGTAAGTTGCCCGTAAGGTTGCAAGCGCTTCCTTTTCTCATAATAAAGATTCACCACACTGCGTTCATATGTTTATTACTACGACAAGCAAGGCCATATGGATCATAAGCTCCGCTAAACAAAGAGCGCACATTATTCTACAAATTTTCGCGCATCAAATTATTCCGTGTTCTTCCATTGTGAAACTGTGAGCAGAGTTCTGCTTACATAATATAAATGTTTACTTACCGAACTTTTGAAAAAGGCTCAGTGCATATTGTCTACCCGAAGTTAATACACCTGACTACGTTGCAGTTAGCAAGTGCAGGTGGCAACAATTATATCGCATGCTGATTACCAGTGCCGACCTTCAACGAAAGGAAGGTGCCCCTACATAGCGAATGCCGCATGTACTGATCGACGAATGTGCTATCACATTTCTTAATATAAGTCAAAATTACAAACATCTATATGCATCCCATTAATAAAAATTACGTCTAAATATATGGACATGTGTTGGCATGGATTTCATATATAGATATACATCAGGTGGTGCTTTTGCAAAGTTGTCCAAAGGCTTTTCTTTCTTATATAATTATCTAGCAGTACTTTCTTCTATAACTTTGCACAAGTCGCTTAAACCAATAGCAGTTAATATGGATAGTATTTTCGTGTTTGTGGCATTTCCGTAAAATATAATTTCTGACCTCATGAACTTATCGCGGATAAGTTCGCAAGCATTATTTTGCTCGTAATTAGTGGAAAGTTATGTATCCGTATCTGTATGCATTGCCGTATTTATTTCATTGCATCTTACCGTTTCAAGTGATTAGCTGATGCTTGATATCCCAGTGTGGCTGTGCTTGAGGTGCATGTGGACAACGTGCCTGCCTCTGTATTTTCCAGTACCTCGTCCATACCGGCTCCAGAAGACAGTTGGTCGTTTCTGGGAGGGCAGGGATGCACGATCCTTGTGGTTGTGTTAGGAGCAAAGGGTGGCTACACGCACTCAGTGTGGAGCGGACTACGTTCCAGTCACCACCTTGTGTGCAATTGACTCCTCAATACATTATACTCGTGTTTGACATTGAAGAAGTGTTGGCCGGCTCAGTTGATGAAAAGTGCCTCTTACCCACATGCATCAGGGTCTTTTTCGTTCGTGATTACACTGCATGTGGGTGATAAGCAGGAGCCATGGGTGGTGCCGCGCAAGCTAAGCATTGTTATTCTGGAGGCGGCGGCTTCATGTGGCTAGCCACAGTGACAGGCCAATCCGAAACCGGACGCCGCCAACCAGGTATATATATATTTGGAAGAAATTGGTTATAGGTGAATCAGAGATAAGTAAGAAAAGTCCGAAATTTTGGCATGAACGACGTGTGCATGTTGGGAGAAGGTTCTCAAGTAAGCAGTACAAACTAAATAAAAGCGAATGAATTTTATCCACATTAAACTGACCTAGTTTAAGTGTAAGTTGGTTTAGCCCAACTGCAGTGAAAAAGTATCATGAATGCAACACCAGCCTCAGCATGGGGCATTTATATATATATCACTTTTGTCTAAGAACATGTATTTATGGATATATCACTTGGTGCTAACTTTACTCATTTCTATTGTTATATAAAAAGCTAGCATAAATAAATATCCAAACGAATAAATAATTGTAAATTTGGACGATATATATATATCCATACTATCTGGGAAACCTGGTATTTATTTTTTAAATGCGGTATCACACCGTTAAATATACCCTTACGTTTATGTATTAGATATCATGCATTTGCTATTTAGCAGTAAATTCTCACTACCACTGCGCAGGATGCCTACTGGATGGCCGGCACATTATTAATTCAAAATTGATTCCACGGCAATAAGTTGCAGTGCACAACTGTACACTTCTTACGAGTTCATACTACCCTTGTCACTGTATCAGCAGCTAATTTATGCCGACAATTATATAGGTCTGTGTACTTCTTATTTGGGTTTTACAAGTTCCCCCATTTAAATGCATATTTCAAAAATATATGCCATCTCGGTTCAACTACCCTACTATTTCCGTTTTATTTTTCTGCATGATTTCATTTATTTCACGTGCCGTATTCAACGATTTCTCTGTTACAGGAAATGATATTTTAAAAGAATTCATCACTAAGGTTCAATCACAGCACATCACGCGAGGTATGGCTGAAGTATATATTTCCTACCATCCTTCAGCACATTTTGGGTCCTACGCTACTTGAAATAGGCGTAGAGATATTAGACGACTAACATATTTCATCGTTTAACAAGCCCTTGAAATATCAGTACAGGGCTGCAATTACTCCGTTTGGACTTTTCGAGGAAATGTTGCCACGGTTACAGTAAACTACTATACTGCAAACGTTCCCTAAATGTACCCCCCTACAATCATACGCAGCGCATTCAGTTTTATTAATGAAATTGGATACTGAATACTGTATTATAGAGCAAGTAGAAATGGATTCTGTACAACTGTTTCTAAATATGGTGAAAAACGTTATAAAAGTTGTCAACTGTGAATATCATTGTCGTTCTCTTGTAATATTTGAAATATTCGACTTACGATATCTCAGGATTCACAAATGTGATATGTCATCGTAAGTGTGCAGTCGTTCTCTGAATCGAATAGTGGCAAAATACAAACCTAAAAACATTTTGGACTGTTGCACGGACGTTGCCCCCATCACATGTTCAGGCAAACTGTTCCAAATTTTTACCTCTCTCCGTTCGAAGCACAGTGGGTGGGGAACATATTTCACATCCGGCACGACAAGTTTGTATCTGTGTCCGCGTGTGCGGCATGGCCCTCGTCAGTGCAGCAGTGGCCTTAGCATTGGGAGGTCACCGAGATGAAGAATACGGTAGGCCATAATGTGGTCGACCCGCACCCGAAGGTAGGACAAGGTGTAGAGTCCTATTTTCTTGCATCGGTCTTCATACCCAAAGCCACGTAAATTCGGGATGAGTCTAGTAACAACGTGTTGGACCCGTTCGATCTTTTGTGCTTAGCCTCGAGTAATCGGAAAGTAGGCGGGCGAACCGTACTCTAGCATTGGTCTAATGATGGAAGAGAAGAGGCGAGTGGCAACCTCTTCAGCCCATGTTCCGAAGCTACGTTTGAGCGCCCAAAGCATGCGCAGTCCGTTACGATATAGCCTGTTTGTGTTGTCTATGGACTTCAAGTCGTAGCGTGAGGGTACACCCAGGTCTTTCACGGAGGTTGTGGGATATAGCGTTTGGCCCTCAAGGGTGTAGGTTCGGCCGTTAGCACCCTTCCCCAGGCTCATAAATAGAGACTTGGCTGGGTTGACCGGGAGAAGAACTTCTGCAGACCATGTGGATAGGCGGTTGAGGTCTTGATGTAGTAGGCCACAGTCATCGGGAGCGTCCATTTCTCTCTAAATCTTCAGATCGTCCGCAAAAAGGCACACGGCGACCGGAGAAACCGCGGTAGATCGTTGACGTAGATGAGGAACGGAGTGGGCCCCAGCACAGTGCCTTGAGGCTCGCCACTTGTAGAGGAGTACCAGTCAGTTAGACGATCGTCGACCTGTACCCTCCACTTTCGTCCAACAAGAAAGTCGCGGATCCACCGGTGCAGTGAGCCACCGACACCACACAAGCTGAGTTTGTGAAGGAGAACCTCATGACTGACCTTGTCGAACGCTTTACTGAAATCGATGAATATCACGTCGACGGACTTCCCCTTGTTTATTGACTTCAACCACTCATGCCTCGCCACAAGCAGGTTGGTAATGCATGAGCGACCTTGCATAAAACCGTGCTGTGCGGGCGTCAGAACTTCGTTTGACTGTAGCAATGGCAGCAATCCGTTCTTCACGATTTTCTCAGCAACCTTTGTCAAAATAGGTTAGACAAATTGGCCTGTAATTGTCTACTTTGCTAGGGTCACCGCCTTTTGGAATAGGCTTCACCACCGCACATTTCCAGTCAACCGGCAACCAACCTTCGGACAGCGACCCGTTGAAAAGGTCAGGCGCGATAGGAGGGAGGATGCTTGCGAGTGACTTGAGAACCAGTGGGTGAAGCCCATCAGGTCCGGCAGGTTTGGTGCCCGTCGAGGTTGGTGGGTAGTTGAGCCACCTTTTCAAGGCCGCAATGCGGACTATCGAGTTCGGTAAAAGCGGTACACGTCGAACTCGGAACAGACACCTGGTTTTTCGCAACTACAGAAGCGAAGTGCGCCGCCAACGCGGACGCACACTCAGTGCTGGAGGTTAGGTGCTTTCCATCCGTGCCATCCAGCACTGGCACATCACCTGCCGGCTTCAGGCGTCGTTGCACGTATGCTATGATTCCCTTGGGGGCGATCTTCGCGGCTACTGCGAGTTGCCCTTCGAAATATCGGCGTTTATTCTTTCTTGCACTGTTGCAGAGGTTCCGCTGCCATTTATACACTTCATAATCTTTGGCAGAACCAGAGAAGAGGAATTTGTCCCACAGTCTGCGCCGCCTCTTAGCCAGGTTTCCAGACTCCATGTCAAACCAATGAGGCTTAACCGGTCCAACCTTTCGACAGTTCAATGGCACAAATTGGGAACACAATGATATTAATCTCTCTTTTATAAATATCTAACAATCTTCCACAGGTGCAGCTTGTGACAGTGACCAATCCGGTTGGCTCGCGGCTCGATCTAGACCATCGAAGTCCGTTTTCCAGTAGTTGGGAGCTGGTTGCAGCGGATGTGAATACGGCAACGATAATTCCATATCAGCTAGCAGTACTGAGTGGTCGCCCCTAGCCCGGGGCTCCAGGATCCTAACGTCACGCACTCGTTGTTCGTAGCTTGTTAACATCAGGTTGAGACAGGACGGGGTTGAAAATGTTGATTTGCGTGTTTGCTGGCATTTGTGTTGCGATGCACTAGTTTCAAGTACCAAATCCACGAACTTTGCTTCAACCTCACTATGTCCAGGCATCAAATGCACATCAGGCCATCGTATTCGAGGACGGTTAAAATCGCCCATAAGTAGAATGTGTGGACAACTCATGTGGGTCTAAAGAATAGGCAGACCATCCAAACAACGACTCAGGGGACTGCGATAAACTGCACTCACAAGCAGTTCTCCTCGCCTGAGGCGGATGGAGCACCACAGTAGCTCACACAGACCACCGTCACTTTGGTAGGCGCGCACAGGTCTCCCACGCAGGGAAGACCGAATGTAAAGTAAGACACCACCGTAGGCCTTCTTTAGTCTATCGCATCGGAAACACGAGTAACCGTTGAGTTCAAGTTCTTGGGTGGATAACTCTGCATGCAGCCATGTCCCTGCGAGCCCCGCTACGTCTGGCCGCTCAGATGCCACGAAACCACAAAGCTCATCGCGGTTATTCATAATACTGCAAACGTTTGTGAAGGCTACTCACTTAGTAATTAAGTCCAAAGTCTCCTGACTGCCTTCTACATGTCTGTTGTTACATTTCACCTTAGCCAATAACCAAACTTCCGTTATTGGTTAGAGCCCAGCTCCCGGACAGTCGCAAGTCGCAACCGAGAGGAGCGCCAAACAACAATGGCGATAAGCAAGTCAAGCATTTGAACTCCGCAATCAGATCAACAATCCACACCGGTTGCCTAGGTGTACAATGAAATAATGTTAATTGGAATTCCACGCAGGCAAACCGGGGAATCTCCAGACTGCTACACCACGAGATGTTGAATTGCAGTGGTTGGAAACATTAGACGTCACGGACCGCAACAGACATCAGTGACGTCAATGTTGTTTGGTCATTTTACCATCACTTTAATACGCACGAAACCTCACAAAACAAAAACTACAAAATGACTTGTGCAAAACCAAAAAGTTGTTTCCCATATTTTTTGCTTCCGGTTCCTGTTCGCATCTTCTTAATATTTTTAACCCCATGGTTCTGCTGCCACAATGTGTGTCAACAGACTGTAGATAAATAAATAAATAAATATCTGATCCCGAGAAATAAGAACAAACGGCAGGCCTTCGCAACGGGAACCCTTACAAGCCAGGCGGAAGACAAATATAGCGTTGTCCAACCTTGCATTTATACCGCGATTGGTGAAATATATGCTTTTCCACCTAAAATGGTTGGCCTAAACTAACTATGGAAGCAAGGCAAATGCAAGTGTATTAACGTTATGTGAAAATGCGAAAGGTCGGTAACCGGAACATGTCGGAATATGAATGTTGGTACTTGCGGAGGTTGGCCGGAAAAATGAATGTATTTTAGGTAAAAATGCTAGTCGTGTTTTTCATGAGTGTGTAGTCTGATAGTAAAAATTGAATATTTAATGAGTGCTTTGCCTGATCCAACGTGTGCACTGGTCTATGTGTACGTCTTGGTGTCTCCGGTGTATAGGGCTCGTGATCTTGTGAGGCCCTACTGTCTCCATAACACACCCCTACAAGTTCTGCGCACTGTTGCAATTGCGGGTCAACCTGTAGCATTTCGCTACTCCAACAGATGCGTTTCGAACAGCGGTGAGGACGGTTGGGGTTTGACGTCGGTTGCACAACTACCACGGGCACAGGTTGTTGCGCAGCGATTCCGGCCATGTCAAATATTAGGTGCAGCAGCATTTGGGTGGCCGACTTGGACCGTTTGTAGAACGGTTCGCGTATTTTTGGCAACTCAATATGTCTTCTTCCAAGGCGACATCATGTAGCTCGCAAACAGAATGGCTCGTTACTGTGGCTTCGATCCAGTGTGGGTGACAAGCTCAGAAGTCATGAGAGAAGACGAGAGCTTTGAAAGCAAAGTGCTTGCGAAGGTGTGGAGTTTGGTTTCCAAAGATGACTCATTGGTTAAAACAAACGCTTCAAGTGTGCTATGTAGCTTTCGGACCAATAATCCCCAGCCAGGTGAATATATATATATATATATATATATATAATGGGCGGCATCCGGGTTCGGGTTTGCCTGTCACTGTGGCCAGCCACAGGGCGCCTGCGCCTACAGATGGACCACGGATGGCTTGCTCTGCAGCGCCCACAGCTCCAACCACATACCCCGTATCCGATGTAAACCCGAAGGAATAAACCGGGAGGCATGTGGATGGGAGCCACGTTCCATCAAAGGAGCCGGCCCACACTCCTTCACAAGCGAACCCAAGCACACTGTATTTAAGGAATCAAACGCACACAAAGCGGTAGCTGGACCGTAGTCCGCTCCACACTGGGTGCATGGAACTACTCTTCCAGCCTAGCACAGCCACAACGACTGTGCAGCCGGTCCCCTTCAGCAACCACCAACTGGCTCCTGGAGCCAGTGTGAACGAGGTAGTGGTCAGTTAACAGATAGGCACCTTTTCAACATGCACCTTAAGCGCAGCCATACGGGGATATCAAACAACAGCCATTCATTTGAAACGACAAGCTGAAATAAACTAAATCCAATAATGCATACAGACGCGGTGGCATTACTATTCGCTAAATTAGCGTATGAAGTAAATTTGTGAGCAACGCGTCCGCTATAAGTAAAAATGTCCACAAATTACCGGAAAATGCTGCTAACACAACTAAGTTACGGCTGATAAGCGCAATTGGCGTCAGCAAGGTGGCCAGTTAATAGAAGATTATTCCGGTATGCAGAACAAACTAAATAAAATGGAATGAAATTTATAGAGCTTAAAAAAGACCTAGTTTAAGTGTAAGTTGGTTTAGCCCAACTGCGGTGAAGAAGCATCAAGAATGCAACATCAGCCTCAGCATGAGGCACATGGTTGGCGGCATCCGGTTTCGGATTTGCATGTCACTGCGGCCAGCCACAGGACACTTGCGCCTACAGAGGGACCATGAATGACATGCGCTGCATCACACACAGCTCCAACCACATACCTTATTTCCAGTGCAAACCCAAAGGAATAAGACCGGGAGGCCTGCGGATGGGAGCCACGTTTCATCAAAGGAGCCGGCCCACACTCCTTCACAGGCAAACACAAGCACTCTGTATGTGAGGAATCAAGCGCACACCAGTTGGTGGCTGGACCATATTCCGCTCCACACTGTGTGCGTGTAACCCCTCTTTTAGCCCAGCACCACCACAAGGACAGTACTCCCCGTTCACTCCAGCAACGTCCAACTATCTGTTAGAGACAGTATGGACGAGGTAGTGGGTAATGGACAGGTAGATACCTTTTCAACATGCACACTAAGCGCAGCTGCACCGGGGATGTCAAACAACAGCCAAGCACTTGAAATAACAGTCACAAATAAAATATATCTGCAAAAGAATACGGCTTTGCAGACATAACTCTTCGCTAGATTTGCATTTGAAGTAAGTTGGTCAGCAACGAATCCGCGTTAAGTAAAAAATGTCCAGTAGTGACTCAGAAAATGCTACAAACAATAAAGTTAACGAAAATGAGCACAATTACCTGGAGCAACGTAGAAATTTAATAGAAGTTTATCACGGTAGGCAGAACACATCAAATGAAGTGGAATGAAATTTATCCAGCTTAAAAGCTGACCTAGTTTAGGTGCAAGTTGGTTTAGCCCAACAACGATGAGCTAGCATCATGAATGCAACATCAGCTTCAGCATGGGGCACATCTCATGCATATATGGTTAGCGGCATCCAGTTTCGGATTTGTCTGTCACTGTGGCCAGCCGTAGGACTCCTGAGCATACAGAGAGGCCATGAACAGCTTGCGCTGCACCACACACAGCTCCAACCACATACCCCATATCCAGTGTAAACCAGAAGGGATAAGACCTGAAGCATGTGGATGGGAGCCACGTTTCAGCAACGGAGCCGGCCCACACTCCTTCAAAGGCAAACACAAGTACACTGTATGTGGGGAATCAAGCGCACACCAGTTGGTGGCTGGACCGTAGTCCGCTCCACACTGAGTGCATGGAACCACTCTTCGAGCCTAGCACGACCACAAGGAAGGTGCACCCCATCCTCTCCAACAACGACCAACTATCTCCTAGAGGCGGTATGGACGAGGTAGTGGGTAATATACAGGTAGATACCTTCTCAACACGCACACTAGGCGCAGCTGCACCGGGGATGTCAAACAACGGCCAAGCACTTGAAATAACTGTGCCAATATATATATATATATACTCAACACGATCAATTTGATAATTGGCATAGTGCCTTAAAGAAACAAAGAGAGAAGAGTATACAAAATATTGTTCATGGAAAAGTATCACAACAAATAATTAAATAAATAGATATTTATTCTCGGCTGTGCAAGGCCCACCCGCGAATGCCTGATCAAATAAGTGCCATTTTGCAGACATTTCATGGCAATTGTAACCTTGACAATCGGAGGTCTTTCATACGTTCCTATTTAAAAAGGTACAAACAGGACAGAAATAAAAATGAAGAAAGCCCATTGCTATGATCTCGGGCACCTTCGTTTGGGCACATTCCTTCTGCCATAAATGCAGTAATCATACAGGTATGAATAAATCAAAAACTAGGACTGATCAATAATAAAAGAGCTGGTGAAGAACACGTTCAATCGCGATTACCCGACACGCTGGGTTCATGTGCGTGTAGCGTAAAGAACAACGGTGAATGCGCAGTAAAAGACATGGCTACAAAATATGCAGATAAGAAAGTGTCGTGGCGTACCCATCATGGTAGTATATAGTCATAGTCAGCTTGTCAGTGTGAACTTATTAGTAGTGACTTTATTCAGTGGCGAGTCACCTCCGCCACGTCATATTATTGTTAAACGGACATTTGTGGCTTTGTATATGGAGAACGCCTGTCAGGCGAAAACCCACCACGTTCTGGAATATTGCCATCAACGCTTTCGAGCGACCAGCTGCAAAAGGCAATGCTTCTCATTGAGTGATGGTTGGTTCTGTTAGTCGCTGCCAGTTTACACCCATAATTTTTGCTGGCTGATGCATGATTGGCGCGGGACTGTATCAGCCATGCGTCCTGTCATTTCCTGACGAAATGGCACGGTTTGTTCGGTAGGTAAACTAGTAAGCAAACATGCTGGCATGTTTTGTGTTTATCATCGGTAGAACCGCGTGATGCCTCCGATGGGTATCCAGTAATATGTTCTTGAACCCAAGGTTAGAGGAGAATGGCCAAACGCAACCGTTCAGGCCCGAGAAAGCTGCAAGTTGTCCTGAATAATGAACCGGAAATCCTCACAGAGTAAATACTCTTGATTGAGCACATTGGCATCCACGAACATGTGGACGGTAAAAGTAGTGCGGGCAGCTCCATATGTGGTAGGTGAAAAGAATTTCAGTAGTGTAAAGGGCCGAACCCATTTGTTCTTGCCATAGTGAGAACATTGTGTGTGAAAGTATTGTGTTGGGATATTTCCAAGTTACGTGCATAGCACATAAAGGAAAATCTGCCCAACGGTTAGATGAAATGACCGAGTTGACACTAAATGTCAGCAACACCGAATAAGAGTTATGTGAAGAAGAGGCGAACTGAACGCAGTTGTTCAGGCCTTAAATTAGTGGAGTCCATCCAGGATAATAGATAAGTGTTTTGTACATCCGGTAAGTACCAAGGCAGCGTAATGCTTATCCATTCATTTCCAGATAAAGGATATTGCGCTTCGTTGAATCGTTGAGTTCAAGACAGTGGACATATCCTCGGGTTCTGGCCACTGTTTCTGTGGAAATCTCGGAGAAAAGACATTGCGCACTTTTCTTGCCAGCTCCGAGGGTTTCCCGTCAAGCCTGTTCGTGATACTTGCACTCTCAGTTAGGGAGTTCAAAGCGTCCAACCAGGACCAAAGTTTAGGCTACTTTCAATTATCATCATTGTCATCACCATCATCAATACGCTTTAAGCGATGGTGAGAAACGCCTCCGCTAATGTGCCGCAATACCAAAGTAATGAGATTATGAAAACTTACAAGTAAGGTAATGCTAATTAGCACATTTAAGATCGCTGTTGCAGGAAGAAACTAAAGGGATAGCACAAAGCGTCTCAAAACACAAACGCAATCGAGGTAGACTCTTGGCAATGTCAGCTAGGGTATCCAACCAAACAAGTTCACCGTCTTTCGGTACCCAGACCGGCAATGGGGAAACACCGACCGATAACAACTTCGAAGTCAGGGACTTCACTACTTTTGACCAAGTCATCGTTTGACCTCCCCTCCTCTTCTTACATCCATACCCAAAGCGACCAAATAACGCATGATGCGGGAGTCAATGTGCCGGGATGCGCAACACGTTGCGCAGCTACGTGTTCCTGACCCAAGTCATACGTTGACCACCTTGCTTTCGTTTTCCGCCGCCTTCTGCGCGCGCGAGGATGGCACGTCGATGAAAAAGCTCAGCAGGCGTGCGAAGCACATGCCCTAGAGACTGAAGTCTGCGCAGTGAGATTATGCTGCGAAGTAGCCAGCAACGTTTGCCTGATCTGAAAATCCTCCTTCGAATACCTTCCCTACTTGTGTGATGTTGTCATCGTACACAGCAATGCTCTGGAAGCAACAGTGCTCAAAAATAGACAGCTTCTGCACATCTTTTTTCGTGACCAGACCGAGTCACACAAGCGTAGAACAGGACCGCTCTCACCGTAGGATTGTAAAATCGGCACGTTAAAGGTAGACACAGATGGCCTCGACGTCAGGCATGGCGGGGATTAGCAAAAAGCACCCGAATGTTGGGGACGCACGAAATGGCCTCAACCGTTAAACCATTAGCGCTGAGAGAGCGTCCAAGGTAAACGAACTTGTCTACCACTTAAAACGAATGACCTGAAAGGGTAAGGATAGGAACAGCGCCTATCCAGTCCTGCAGGAAAAGCTTGCAATTTGATGGCGCGTAGGTCATTCCAAACTGAAAGGCAGGCACCTCTAATCTACGCAGGACGTTTTGGACGGCCTTTGAGGAATAGCAGATTACAACGATGTCATCCACATATTCCAAATCGCGAAGTCTGTACACCGGAAGCAGCCTAACGTCACTGGGTTTGCAATTCTCCAGAGTACTCTCCAGGATTTCGTACATAGCAAATTTGAACAAAGAGGATGCTGCGTAACTGTCTCCCGCCACTAGTTATACGAAAGGAGGGAGGCGAATGTGTGCCGTACACTGTGATCCGGTCTGAGGTTTGAGCGTACACGGCTTGTAGTATGATGACATACTTCGCGGGCACGAACCTCAGTATACAACCCCAGAGAGCAGCCCAGTCAAACGAGACAAACGCGGCTCATATGTCAACGAAGACCACGATCGGTAGCCGGCCAAATATTTGACGAGGCTCGACTATGTAGGAAGTCTTCTTAGTTGTTGATTGTCGGACTAATGCCCCGTCGCCTTTGGATGCCGTGAATAAGTAAAAGGATGCATTCCCCTGAGGTATTTTAATGTTCACACAAATTAATAATGGAAGAAAGGAGGAAACTTGCGAAGTAAGGCGGCGAAATGTCAATAATAATACACCTTAGTAGTCGGTTGTTCAAGGATGGTATCGATTATGTGTTGGCTGGAATTTAAAGAGATGGTCGATACAGCTGGTGAAACCATCAGCTAAGAGTGACGGTTTACCGAAGGTTGTGTAACAAAATGTTGAAGTTACTACAAATATATCTTGGAGTGTAAAGATGTGATCAACGCAACCGATCTGGGCGGAATCCAGCTTGCTCTTCACGTCCGTCCTGTTCGCGTTCCAGACTGACTTCTTAAAAGCATAGCGGCAAGCACCTGGAAGCAATAGATGAGACTAATCCCTCTGTGGTTGGGACAGTCAGTTCGAGTACCTTTTTGAAGACGGGCATGAAATCCGCTGTGTTCCAATCAGATGGGATAACTTTAGTGAACCAGATCTCTTGGTGAAGTTAACTTCTGGACAAGGGATGGTCCACAATCTTTGGATAGAGCCGGATGGAGTTCATCTAAGCCATGTGCCTTGTAGTGTTTTAAGAAGCTAAGCTAGTAAGCAACCTCAGCCTCAGATGATGGTGAAGCATCTACACACCAGAGAACACTGGAATCCAGAATGAGGACGCATCAGTGCTACTGGCCAATTAAATTGCTGCTCAAAATGCTCGGCCCAACTCCTGAATCAGCGCTTTTTTCAGTGGAGTGGCTCGCCATTAGTTTCGCATAAAACTTCGCTTACAGTTAGCCTTTTGCCACCAGTAGATCGGGTCAGGAAGAAAAGCTTACAGAAAGCAGAGGTGGCCGCTTGCTCAATTTAAATAACCCGCTGCGTCCACCAGGCCTCGCGAACTTCCAGGAGAACCTGTTTGAACATAGCACTTGTAGTACTGTGCAGTGAGTGGTATTTAACGCTATCAGGAATTTCTCGACGGGCCACGAGAAGTTGGATATTGCGAAGAGAACCCGTGGTTGACCTAATCCCTGGTAAAACCAGAGATCCTGGTTGCAGAATTGTACAGGATGCCGCGGAATTGAGTCCAGTATGATCCAATGTCTGTACACTGCGCAATCCTCAGACTTGAGGCCAAATCATCTTAAAATGGGCGAAGTTCCGGGGCATAAACCATAGCCGCACGACATTGTATTATATACCATAGCCAGAAGCGGAAAACACCTCAGCTACCGTAACAAAATACATCAGCAAAGAAAAAGCAAGAACTACAGGCGCACGTTAGTGAAGCTAACAGCAACGAATGGGCGCAATGCCGGAAAGCTACTAGCCGGCAACTAGGTAGCAAAAACATTAGTACGCAAAATTTGTATTAAGCTAAAAATGAGATCGGGGCTGGAGGGATAGGCTAAGCGGAAAAGGAAGGGACCAAGGAACTCACAGCAAACACCCCAACTGGGTCCGCTCCTAGTCTTGTCAGCAAGTGTATCTAGCCAAAGGCGTTCATCGCATTTCGGACCCAACACACAACATCTCACACATTGCGAGCCTGCCTGACTTGTATACCTTATATTCATTTACCCTCATCAATCCAAACCTGTGCATCTCTGCCGAATCTTTATTTATCATCCCACCACAACAGTACGACTTACTCTAAGTGTGCTGACTAATCCAGTCGCGCCCGATCGGTCCCCTGCGCTCCGAGTTTTCTCAGACTGTTGTGACGTTACCGGCATTTATTCGGAAGACGGAACTTTCTGTCCCCAATACCTCACGGACATTTTCACACCTTATAAGTAAACCTCTTTCTATCCGGACCGTCTCCCCTCATTAGGGCGCTCTCTCCTTTCATACATTCTCTAATCGGAATGCCAAATCTCAGTGCCCTGTAATAACTCAGTCTCATCTGACCGGTCTGCTTCTTTGACCTTTCCAGCCCAGCAACATTTAAACGGTCTAGACTCTGAAGACTAAAGCTATGTCGCACTTAAGTTGACAGCCTGATAGACTTTTTTACCCTCTATCCATATACGCACCTCCACCCCTAACCTGCCCACCTATCGACCCACTCCATTTGCCCTCCTAATATTAGCTGCCGGACTCAATCTCGTTTCGCCAACTAACCCTGTCTCGTCTGATCGGTCTCCTGCTTTCCTGGCTGGCCGAACAACCTTCTCGTGGTGCCAGCTGGGTGGTTCGGGTTTACCCCCTTCCAGCAAATAGTTCGGCGGCAGTGTTCCAGGACGTGGTGGGTTTTCGCCTGGCAAACGTTCTCCCTATAAAAAGCCACAAAAGTCCGTTTAACAACACTGTGACGTGGCGGTTGTGACTCGCCACTAACTAAAGTCACCCATTGCTTATCCGGACAATCGCTTCAAGTCCACAGATATCAAGCATCCATTTAGCACTGGCGACACCTCCAAACACATTCAAGCAAAACGACAGGAAACATTTACCAATCCCATAAACAAAGCTAAACACGCCTACATGCAAACTTACATGGTTGGCGGCATCCGGTTTCGGATTTGCCTGTCACTGTGGCAAGCCACAGGACGCCTGCGCCTACAGAGGGACCATGGGTGGCTTGCGCTGCACCACCCACAGCTCCAACCACACACCCCATATCCAGTGTAAACCCGAAGGAATAAGACCGGGAGGCATGTGGATGGGAACCACGTTTCATCAACGGAGCCGGCCCACACTCCTTCACAGGCAAACACAAGCACGCTGTATTTGGGGAATCAAGCGCACACAAGGCGGTGGCTGGACCGTAGTCCGTTCCACACTGAGTGCATGGAACCACTCTTCGAGCCTAGCACGGCCACAAGGACCGTGCACCCCGTCCCCCCCAGCAACGACCAACTGTCTCCTGGAGCCAGTATGGACGAGGTAGTGGGTAATAGACAGGTAGGCACCTTGTCAACATGCACATCAAGCGCAGCCACACCGGGGATAGCACGCAACAGCCAATCACTTGAAACGACAAAATGAAATAACATAAATCCAATAATGCATACAGATACGGTGGCATAACTCTCCGCTAAGTTAGCATATGAAGTAAGTTGGTTAGCAATGAATCCGTGATAAGGAAAAAATGTCCCCAAGTTACTCAAAAATGCTACAAACGCAACAAAATTACCGAAGATAAGCGCAATTAGTGTAAGCAACGTGGCCAGCTAATAGAAGACTATTCAGATAAGCAAAACTAACCAAATAAACTGGAATGAAATTTATGCAGCTTAAAGAGACCTAGTTTAAGTGTAAGTTGGTTTAGCCCAACTGCGGTGAAGAAGCATCAATAATGCAACATCAGCCTCAGCATGGGGCACACATACATACATGGTTGGCGGCATCCGGTTTCGGATTTGCCTGTCACTGTGGCAAGCCACAGGACGCCTGCGCCTACAGAGGGACCATGGATGGCTTGCGCTGCACCACCCACAGCTCCAACCACATACCCCATATCCAGTCTAAACCCGAAGGAATAAGACCGGGAGGCATGCGGATGGGAACCACGTTTCATCAACGGAGCCGGCCCACACTCCTTCACAGGCAAACACAAGCACGCTGTATTTGGGGAATCAACCGCACACAAGGCGGTGGCTGGACCGTAGTCCGTTCCACACTGAGTGCATGGAACCACTCTTCGAGCCTAGCACGGCCACAAGGACCGTGCACCCCGTCCCCCCTAGCAACGACCAACTGTCTCCTGGAGCCAGTATGGACGAGGTAGTGGGTAATAGACAGGTAGGCACCTTGTCAACATGCACATCAAGCGCAGCCACACCGGGGATAGCACGCAACAGCCAATCACTTGAAACGACAAAATGAAATAACATAAATCCAATAATGCATACAGATGCGGTGGCAAAACTCTTCGCTAAGTTAGCATATGAAGTAAGTTGGTTAGCAATGAATCCGTGATAAGGAAAAAATGTCCCCAAGTTACTCAAAAATGCTACAAACGCAACAAAATTACCGAAGATAAGCGCAATTAGTGTAAGCAACGTGGCCAGCTAATAGAAGACTATTCAGATAAGCACAACTAACCAAATAAACTGGAATGAAATTTATGCAGCTTAAAGAGATCTAGTTTAAGTGTAAGTTGGTTTAGCCCAACTGCGGTGAAGAAGCATCAATAATGCAACATCAGCCTCAGCATGGGGCATGGGGCAAACTTACATACGTTCATACATAAACACATGCAACCATCCCATTGTTCTATTGTACACTAACTGATCACATTTTGTACTCTTAACATGATCATGCCTGCGCAGGCGTGCCTCGCTTAGTCGAGAATACACAATTTATTTATTTATTTATTTATTTATTTAACTTCTCTAAGACTTCTGCCTGACTTGCGTACATTATATTCATGTAGCCTCCTGCATCCCAAACCTATCCGTCTCTGCCGAATCGTTATTTATCTTCCCACCTTAACTGTTCCACTTACTCTCAATGTGCCGACTAATCCAGTCTCGTCTGATCGGTCCCCTGCTCTCCGAATTCATTCAGACTGCTGTGACGTTACCGGCATTTGCTGAGAAGACCGAACGCTCTGTCCCCATTACCTCTCGAGCCTCTTGGAGTTTTCACACCTTATAAGTAAACCTCCATCCATCCGGACCGTCTCCTCTCCTTATGACGTTCGCCACTTCCATTTCTTCTCTAATCGGACTGCCAACTCTCAGTGCCCTGTAATAACCTAGTCTAATCTGACCGGTCTGCTTCTTTGACCTTTTCCAGACAAGCAACGTTTAAGCGGTCTAGACTCTGTAGACTCAAGCTATGTCGCACTTACGTTGACAGCCTGCTAGACTTGTTCACCCTCTATTTATATAGGCACCTCCACCTCTCCACCCACTCCATTTGCCCTCCTAAAATTAGCTGTTGGACTCAATCTCGTTTCGCCGACTAATCCTGTCTCGTCTGATCGGTCTCCTGCTTTCCAACTTCTCTCAGACTTCTGTGACATTACTAGCCATCGTTCCGATGACTGAGCGCCGTTCGTATTCAATCATTCTTCAATCGGACGATTGAGTCTCTGTCATCCGTAACTCAGCCTCAGCTGATCAGCCAAATTCTATGGGACTGCCACCAGGCTACCGGGATGTTAGCGGCCTAGGCTCCGTCGATCCAAAGCACTTCCTCCCTCACCTTGATATTCTGCTGAACTTGTTCACCCTATGTTGATATAACCACTTCTATTTCTGACCAGTCCAATCCTACTGACTCCACTTACCTTCCCAAATGAACCATAGGACTCAGTCACAATGCGCCGACCAAGTCCAACCTCGGCAGATCGGTCTTCTTCTCTCCTACTTCTGCGACGCTGCCTGCTATGCTCGGAAGACTGAATGCTCTGTCACCATTACCTCGAGAGCCTCGTTAACTGTCGCATTTCTTATCCGCAAACGTAAACTCTCGACTCCGTCCTCTCCTTATCGCGGCCTCTCTTTATTTCTTCTTCATCCGCATAGCGAGCTCTCAGTGACCTGCCATATTATCTTCTCTGCCTAATTCCTAGCTAGCGAAATATAGTTTTAGGCTCTGTATCACCAACACACAACTTCTCTCGCTTTGCTAGCCTGCCTGATTTGCATACCTTATATTCATGTAGCCTCCTGCATCCCAAACCTATCCGTCTCTGCTGACCCTTTATTTATCTTCCCAACTTAACTGTTCCACTTACTCTCAATGTGCCGACTAATCCAGTCTCGTCTGATCGGTCCCCTGCTCTCCGAATTCATTCAGACTGCTGTGACGTTACCGGCATTTGATGAGAATTCCGAATGCTCTGCCCTCATGACCTTTCGAGCCTTATGGAGTTTTCCACACCTTATAAGTAAACCCCTCTCTATCAGGACCGTCTCCTTTCCTTATGGCGTTCTCTACTTTCATTTCTTCTCCAATCGGACTGCCAACTCTCAGTGCCCTGTAATAACCTAGTCTAATCTGACCGGTCTGCTCCTTTGACCTTCTTCAGACTATCAAGTTATACCGATCTAATCTCTGTAGACTCAAAACTATGTCTTGCTTACGTTGACAGCCCGCTAGACTTGTTTACCCTTTATTAATATAGGCACTTGCATCCGTAACCTGTACCCTCAAACCTTCTTCAATCGGACGACCAACGCTTAGTGCCATGCCCTTCTTTGTCATCATCTGATCAGTGAAATTCGCTGGGACTACTACGAGGCCTAAAGATGTGTCGACTATTCAAGTCTCTTCTGTTCGGTCTCCGGATTTCTGAGTTCTCTCAGACTACCGGGATATCACCGGTGGTTTTTCAGAACTGATCGATTCATACTTTGCACGAAAGCGTCCTTGGCTTCACCACACTTTAGCAGTAAACCTCTTTCATCCTGACTATCGTCTCCTAATTACTCCCACGAGTTACTCTTCGCACTGCCATCCGCTTTCATCCGCTCATAGCTGATTCTTTAAATTTCCTTTTCTTTTTAGAACGTTGCTTTACCTATGTTGCTCCCGCATTCCGTCTCAACCTAGTTGTCCTTACTTTCACCTAAGATGCCGCTCGCATTCGGACTGCTGTCATCATCATCAGTTTACCTGTTACTCTCCAACAATCGTATTAATCGCTTAACTTTGTCAACACGCTTGTTGTATCCGTCCCTTCACCCCGCCTGTGCAGATCCTTCGTTCTACCTAGTAGTTGTAGTCTGAGGCACACCAGCAACCTAATGTAAAGGCCGCGCTTGCAAATCATGTATACTAAACAAACTTACATAAGTCGTAACGTATCATAGGCACCGCTGCGCGCCACCAGTCTGTGTTTGTGCTTCTTGCTTCATTGCTGTCTTTCTGTTTGGCTGCCTCTTGTCCGTTGCCCGTTTTCTCACGAGATTTCCACAGTTACATCCGCCAAAACAAGAAGGTTTATCCACTGGGACTGGTCAACCCGCCCGTAATAGCCAGCTGGTTTACATGCTTGATCTTTTCTCGAGGAGATGAAGAACCCACACATCGTTGCAAATGGAGTTCTTTCCGCCATTCTGGAGAAGCTACCACCACGGGCTCTAAACAAATGGGTTTAGCTCACCTCGTACTCACAATAGAACAATTTACTCACCTGGAATAACGTAGTTACATGGGTCCACTCTTCCACAGCCGAAGGCTGACAATTCTAGGTAATTACCTTCAATGCCTCAACCATTCCGATTCTCCAGCCACCTGGAGCTTTTCTGATGTCATTTCACGGACAGCATTGCGCGCAGGAAGGCGGCTTTTCCGAAGATCTTTCATGGAGTTCTCACTTGGCCATGGAGACAATTACACTTACATTTGAAGGAATTACTAGTCCACTTTGCGGAGAATTGCATTTTTTCCTGTTATGGACATATTCAGACACAAGAAACAACTGTACGCACCGTCCCTATGACAAGTTCAGCATGGATAGCTGGACACGGGTTGCGAGCCGGACAATATAATAGAAAAAGCCGACCTCTATTAACAATGTGGTTACTCACGCGCATCATTATCATTCGACTGTGACTCTTTTACATCATTGAGCGGCTTCAACGACTATTGCCGGAGGATTACTAAGCTATTCGGCCAACGAAGGAAGAATTTTGGCTGTCAACCGACTGCGAATAATGGAGTGAAAAATCGGTCTATACGGTGCATAGCCGACTGGCACTACAGTTCCACGGAAGTAAAGACAGTGTTCCAGGACGTGGAGGGTTTTTGCTTGGCAAGCGTTCTCCCTATAAAGCCCCAAATGTCCGCTTAACAACACTGCAACGTGGCGGATGTGACTCGCCACAAAATAAAGTCACAGCTATACATTTCACACTGACGCAGTCCTCAGCCTCCTACATCCAACCTGTGCAACTGATTTTACTATGAAGCATGCTTTAGTGGATTACCGATCATCCCGGCTTCCTAATGGTCATTGGTTGCACTAAACCTTGTTTGGGCTCCTGTGCTCATGAATCACTACATTTCAAATTTACCTCCCACTCGTATCATGACGCAACAGTTTTTGCACGCCACAGCGCCATCATGGTCCTTGATCTGACTATTACCTGACAATATGCTCGCTCATTTGAACTACATCTTTTCGTTTATTCCTTTCATTGTAACGAAATGTTTTAATATTCCAAAGAAGCTATGCTTGTGTGCATATTTGATCAAGCCTTTAGAGGTGTGTCTCGTTTTACAGAGAATATACCATTTATTTATTCATTTGTGAGGCTCCAACCAAAGCCAAAGTCGAATCAAGGGGCTCCATTGCACTCGACTAAATCACCGCTAAGCCACTCCTCCTCCCCTGCCATCCAAACCTCCTGCGCGCAAACAACCCAAGTCGCGAACGTTGGTGGGCTGGCATGCGCAACACGTATCTCAGCCATCGGAGCCTGGTGCGTGACATGATCGAGCCGGGTGGTTCACTTCTTCCTGTGCCATACGCGAGGCGTCAAACACTCCAATTTTCCCGAAGTGTTCTCACTAGATGTGAGCCAAGCTACGAAGGCACCGGTTGTCGAACGTAACAAACCTCTTTATGTCTGCCGAGCTAATGGACCAGGTTTCACAGCCGTAAATGAGAGTTGAACGGACGGCTGCATTGCACACTCTATCCTTCAGGAAGGTCGTGGTGTCGCGACGGCGCCATAGAAGGCGTAGGTCAGCAAAAGCGCCTCGAGCTTTTGCCATACGGTTTGCAATCTCGTGTTCAATTCCAACGGCGCCGATACAACTGCCGAGGTAGTTGAATATTTGAACGACATCCAGCTGGTCCCCACCAAGGCTCGGCGCAAGTGACGGTCCATGCTAATCTTGGAGAAAAACTTTGCACTTTGACGGGGCAACCGTCGCACCGAGACTGGACCTTAACGTGGTGCGACGGTTTGCGTACCTCACTGATCCATCAAGCTATACTGGGTGATGCCTCAGGGTACTTTAGAGCTACTCCTACAAGGTTGGTCAATGATGAGAGGTCAGACAAACTCAGTCTCATAATCCTCCAGGTTGGGGAAGTGAAATGGGGTGGCATCTGTTTCAGCAAAACTAAATCATCGCCAAATCCGCTCTGCCTTGAGGACAAGCTTTTGAGCCAGACTTTGGTTGAAGACCCTAATCGCCCTCCTGTCTAGGTCTGGGCGCCCCGGCAGTATCTCAGCCCACATACAACCATGACATTTTCTTCAAATATAAACCTCATCCCGCATCGGCCGTCGCACAGATTAGCAAGGGTCGCCTTATCTGCTGCATGCAACAGGGCGGATAAGCGGAAACATGCTACTACTGGCTCCTCCCTTCTTTTTTCCACCTTTTATTCTTACTCCCATCCCGACCCCCATTACTACCCTCTCTTCTATAATTCCCGGCTTAATTGACAGCAGCCAAAGTGCTACTGGCGTAGATGCACCTGCAGTCACGATCCCACAGCATCTATCGGCAAAAGTCACCCATAAGGCCACACTATTCCGTTTCCATGGCGACATTCAACGTTCGCACACTAAGACAAGTAAGTTCGCTGGCTGCACTCGCACGCACCATGGACACACTGAATATTGATGTTTGTTGTGTTTCCGAAACTAGAATCAATGACCCTAATGGCGTTGTTGAAATAACTGCATTACTCTTATCCTCCGGAGACGCTGATGCAGCACGCACGAGTCAAGGCGGTGTAGGTGTCATTCTAAGCTCCAAGGCTGAGCCGTCATTGGTTGATTGGATTCCGGTGAACAGCCGTTTATGTGCAGCACGTTTGACGACAACAGCTAAGGTGAATTCACGAAGTATTATAAAACGTTGTTTGTTTATGGTTTCCGCTTATGCTGCCACGGACTGCAGTTCTAATGCTGTCAAGGACACATTCTATCACGAACTGAATGCGCAATTACGCAGTGCTACTAGTTCAGATATTATAGTGCTTGCAGGGAATCTGAACGCACACGTAGGGCGTCTGAGCTCTTCAGAAGCTCAGCTGAGTGGTAGTTTTGGGCTTAACTCCAAACGGTTTGACAACGGTGAGAGTTCGTTGCAACTGTGTGCGGAGCACCAGTTGTTTTTAGCAGCGCTGCTTTTGGACACATTGGGCGTGAAGGTGCCATTGGTGTCCCCCTGTAGCTGGCCAGCGATGGACCGAGGTTGACCACATAGCCATAAGTTACAAATGGTGTCGTTCCATTCTGAATTGCCGTTTGTACTGGAGTACCTTTGTCGACTCTGATCACAGCCTGGTACGCTGTCGTTTCTCCATGAATGTTACCGGAAGGCCCACCAGACGTCTGCTCTAATTGGCAATTGAAAAATGGTCTCCGCCCACGGTCAGGCAATCCTATCAAAACGCACTGCGTACCGATGTTTCGCTCTCTTGTCCTAATGACACTGAGCTTCAGTAGAATATGATATCTACCGCCATTCACGACGCAGGAGCATCTGCTTGTGGCACTATCAATCAGCACCGCACCAGTCACTGGAGATCAGAGAGCTCGGTGAACCAGTTGGAATTCAGAAGACACCTCCCGGCTGGCTCTGAGCACAATGTGACTAGACGGGCTATTGGGCGGGAACTAAGGCACAGCCTACGTGCTGACATGGAAGCGTAGTGGACAACGAGCTCAAGCAATTGAGGAGGCAGGAGAAGTAGGCAAGTACCGCAAGCGCTTCCAGCTAATCCGCACCATTTGTCCCAGAAAACCAGGCGGCAGTGAGACAATCAGACACAGCACAGGTACAATGATACACAATAAGGAGCGCCGTATGAGTCGTTAGGCGGAACACTTTCATGATCAGTTCAGCTGGCCCCCTGTTCCCGGACCTCTTCTTACTCAGGTGATGCACGACGAGCCATGGACGGTTAGTTTAGAGCCACCGTTCGCGATCACAGCCCTCAGTCGTTTTTGTGCCGTTGGCCCGGATTCCCTCCCACCTGCACTATTTAAAGATGGAGGTGAGGTCCTCTGACAGGCACTGACCTCCCTATTCGGAAGTATCTAGAAGGAAGGGAACGTCCCAGCTAATTGGAGCGAATCAAGCATATTGGCTATATGCTAGAAGTGCAGTCACACAGACTGTTCTAACTAAAGGCGTATTAGCCTAACGCCAGTTGTGACAAAATTATTGGCCTCGATTATCGTTCATCGCCTGATTGCAGAACGGGAATCTCGGAATAGGGAAGCGCAGGCAGGTTTCCGCCCAGGACGTGGCTGTATAGACCATATATTCACTCCGCGGCAGGGGCTAGAGTAGCGCCACGCCTACCGCAGACGGACAACAGCTGTGTTCCTCCATTTCAAGAGTGCGTTCGAACCAGTCGATCGATCAATGCTGTTGGGAACACTTACGCGGAAAGGTGTTCCCACGAAATAGGTGAACCTCCGTCGTGCTCTTTACTCGAACACCGCGGGCCGCATCAAAGTCTACGGTGGCCTATCGGATAGCTTTCCGACCATAAGTGGCCTTTGTCAGGGTTGTCTGATTTCCCCATTTTGTTCAACTTCGTCGTTGCTTTTATCATGGAGTGTTCCCTTGCGGAATATCACGAGGTAGGGGTTGAAGTGCTGCGTGATGAAAGGTTAGTTGACCTAGATTATGCGGACAATACCATCTTGCTTTTCGACCATGTTGTGACGGCACATGCAACCCTGGCTAGACTGTCCAGAGTGCTCCCATTATTTGGTATGCACTTTGCACCTTCAAAGGGCAATGGGTTACTGCCGGACCACCAGCCACTTGATAACCACTTGACGTTTGCTAACAAGGAAATCGAGGTGGTTGATTAATTCACTTATCTTGGCAACTGCATCAGCAACGACGGGTATATAGAAACTGAAGTCAGCTCACGCATTGTGTAGGCTAGAGCTGTCTTTATGAACCTGTGGCATCTTTAGTGACTGAAGGGAAATTCCCTCCGTCTGGAAGGCCGTGTATACAAGGCCACAGTGAGGGCCGTTCTGCTGGATGGTAGTCAGACTTGGCCCCTTCGCTCTGACGACCTAAGGCGCCTTCAACTCTTTGAGCATCATTGTCTGCGCAGCATTCCTGGTGTCCGATGGCACCAACGTGTCCGCAACGATGATGTGCGTAGGCGAATACTAGGTAGTGGTATTCCTGCTATCTCCCTAGAAAACAGGTAGCACCGAATAAGTTGCGTTGGCTCGGGCACGTGCTACGTATGCCTGGTCACCGCTTACCTAGGAGGGCTTTGTTCGGTCTACCAGGTGTAGGGTGGCGCAAGGCTCGAAGTGGATAGAAGTTGAGTTGGCAGCGGGAAGTAAAGTCACTGCCGACCAAACTAGGTGCAATTTGTCCTTTTTGCCTTCTGGGCTGGAGTCCAAGCGATTAGCTTTGTGCTCGGCTCGAGACTTTACAGAACATGGCTTGCAATCGACACCAGTGGCGCGTCTGCTGCTGTCTCCTAATGTGATTGCCTGTTTAAAGTGTGTTTGGTGTTGACTTATCTGTTGGGTAGTGGCTGATTATGACGCGGGACAGTGAGAGCCGCAAGGAAGCTGTCTCGCCGATGCAGCCTTATGTTTGTACGATAAACATCTGTGTCGGTCCGTTGTCTACACAAGGTGTAGGCGCCTTGACCCTGAATGTTTGCTTAGGGCATTAAGGTTAGCTGGTAAGTCCCCTTCTCTCCTTCTTGTTATGCTATATTTCAAAGATCCTCATGGTTGTATGGCAGCGAAGCATCAGTTCAAATGGCCGATGTACTGCTGTTGATGATGATTGGTTGAACAAAGCGCAGCCGGAAACGACTGACAGCCAGTGTTAATCCTTTTAGTGCTGTTTAGCACGTTTCTGAGCTGTCACAGATGAGGGCGATGTCGTCTGCATATTCCAAGTCAAGAGGTCGTTCGCCTGGGAGCAGTCCCACATCTGTCGTTTTCTGTGAACGCGAACTCCATGACTTCGTCAATGGCGAATTTGAAGAGGGAAGATAACAGTAAGCATCCTTGTATCACACCACTAGAGATATTGAACAGCGGCAACAGCTTGCCGTAGGTCTTCACCATGCCCACGCTCAGATAATATATATCTCGAAGACACTTTTCCTGAGTAGACAGTGCCAATGGGCACATCGCTTCACCGAAGCGAAGGCACTTCTGATATCGAGAAGTATGACAACGGTGGGCCGCCACAACAGATGACGTAGTATGAAAAGGTGGCCGATTCAGCCTCGACCTCGGCAAAGCCGGCTTTCAGGAGTAATAGTCAATCTGTGTACGATGACAGTGGCAAGTAATTTGGACGCGATGGAGGTCAGACGGATTTTTCTTTGGTTGCAGCATTCCGAGCGTGAGCCGCCAATGAAATATGAGACTATAACGGAGTGGCTCCAGTCTGTCGGGACAGTTTTCAGTTCACGCGGTTTCAATAGTAAATCGCGCAAATAATCCACAAGTGCAGGTACACTGAATTTGAAGAGGGCTATTTGAAGATAATTTGGTGCCGCGGCTAGATTCAATTTCAGCAGTCCGTCCTTACGATCAAAAATGTAAGCGCAAAGGCCAATTCAAATGGACAGCACAAGGAGCAGACAATCTTTGGCCGGTGATGTATCTGACAACTCCGGCAGATTAAAATGCTTTACAAAGTGCTCAAAACCAAGGCCCCAAGCATTTGGGCAAGTCATGGATAGGCTGTCCAATCTCATCACACATATTTCCCCTAATACCAGCCAGGTAGACTTGTTTACACTTTATTAATATAGGCACTTGCATCAGTAACCTGTACCCTCAAACCTTCTTCAATCGGACGACCAACGCTTAGTGCCATGCCCTTCTTTGTCATCATCTGATCAGTGAAATTCGCTGGGACTACTACGAGGCCTAAAGATGTGTCGACTATTCAAGCCTCGTCTGTTTGGTCTCCGGATTTCTGAGTTCTCTCAGACTACCGAGATGTCACCGGTGGTTTTTCAGAACTGAACGATTCATACTTCGCACGAGAGCGTCCTTGGCTTCACCACACTTTAGCAGTAAACCTTTTTCATCCTGACTATCGTCTCCTAATTACTCCCACGAGTTACTCTTCGCACTGCCATCCGCTTTCATCCGCTCATAGCTGATTCTTTAAATTTCCTTTTCTTTTTAGAACGTTGCTTTACTTATGTTGAGCCCGCATTCAGTCTCAACCTAGTTGTCCTTACTTTCACCTAAGATGCCGCTCGCATTCGGACTGCTGTCATCATCATCATCAGTTCACCTGTTTCTCTCCAACAATCGTATTAATCGCTTAATTTTGTCAACACGCTTTGTTATATCCGCCTCTTGACCATGCGCGTGCAGATTTTCTTCCTACCTAGTAGTTGTAGTCTGAGTCACACCAGCAACCTAATGTAAAGGCCGCGCTTGCAAATCATGTATACTAAACAAAACTACATAAGTCGTAACGTATCATGGGCACTGTTGCGCGCCACCAGTCTGTGTTTGTGCTTCTTGATTAATTGCTGTTGGGCTGCATCTTGTCCGTTGCCCGTTTTCTCACGAGATTTCCACAGTTACATCCGCCAAAACAAGAAGGTTTATCCTCTGGAACAGATCGGCCCACTCTCAATAGCCAGATGCTTTACTCGTTTGAGCTTTTGTCCGGGAGATGAAGAACCCACACATCGTTGCAAATGGAGTTCTTTCCGCCATTCTGGAGAAGCTACCACCACGGGCTCTAAACAAATGGGTTTAGCTCACCTCGTACTCACAATAGAACAATTTACTCACCTGGAATAACGTAGTTACATGGATCCACTGTTCCCCAACCGAAGACTGACAATTCTAGGTAATTACCTTCAATGCCTCAAACATTCCGATTCTCCAGCCACCTGGAGCTTTTCTGATGTCATTTCACGGACAGCATTGCGCGCAGGAAGGCGGCTTTTCCGATGATCTTTCATGGAGTTCTCACTTGGCCATGGAGACAATTACACTTACATTTGAAGGAATTACTAGTCCACTTTGCGGAGAATTGCATTTTTCCTGTTATGGACAAATTCAGACACAAGAAACAACTGCACGCACCGTCCCTAAGACAAGTTCAGCATGGATAGCTGGACACGGGTTGCGAGCCGGACAATATAATAGAAAAAGCCGACCCCTGTTAACAATGTGCTTACTCACCTGCACCGTTATCATTCGACTCTGCGACTCTCTTACATCATTTACCGGCTTCAGCAACTACTGCCGGATGATTACTAAGCTATTCGGCCAACGAAGGAAGAATTTTGGCTGTCAACCGACTGCGAATAATGGAGTGAAAAATCGGTCTATACGGTGCATAGCCGACTGGCACTACAGTTCAACGGAAGTAAAGACAGTGTTCCAGGACGTGGTGGGTTTTCGCCTGGCAAGCGTTCTCGCTATAAAGCCCCAAATGTACGCTTAACAACACTGCAACGTGGCGGATGTGACTCGCCACAAAATAAAGTCACAGCTATACATTTCACACTGACGCAGTCCTCAGCCTCCTACATCCAACCTGTGCAAGTGATTTTACCACGAAGGATGCTGTAATGGAGCACAGCTCATCCCTGCCTCGTAATGTTCATTGATCGCACCAACACCTTGTTTGGGCTACTGTGCTCATGGATCACTACATGGCAAATTTACCCCCAAGTTGTATCTTGAGGCAACAGTATTTGCGCGCCACGGCGCCATCATGGTCCTTGATCTGACTATTGCCTGACAGTATGCTCGCTCATATTGACTACATCTTTCCGTTTATTATTTTCATTAAAACGAAATGTTTTAATATTCCAAAGAAGCTATGCTTGTGTGCATATTTGATCACGCCTTTAGAGGTGTGTCTCGTTTTACAGAGAATATACCATTTATTTATATATTTATTTAACAGACGGAATGCTTGCCGATATTTAACAAAGGCAACGGCCACTACCGTCTCTTACGCACCATGCGACACAAATATTGCAGTCTCTCTTCAGGCTAGCACAGAGTTTTGCTCGGAGGCTTTCACGAGTCTCATTGTGTTCGTTTGTAGCCGGAAGGTGCCGGCGAACATCGATGATTTCCAGAGAGTGCAAAGAGACCCAATATTCATGTTGTCTAATAGACGCCATGAGGATTTGCCTGCTGTTACTAAGGTCTGATGAACATGCGATCAGTGAAGTTCAAGTTTAATCTGAGAGCGCTTACTCAACCCGCAAGCCAGCGTACTTGATACGCATTCGGCATATCACGCTTCGACAGTTGGCTGGTGTCTATGCGCTTACAGGGTCGTCGTGGGCGCTGGTCAAAAACACTTGCAGGGAAACGCATACAAGTGCATGGGCAGGGTCCACACATGTGCTCCCAATCGGGCGACTGTGCTGGACACGACCCCATCAGAAGAAACTGATGGCAATGCGATCGATTTGCATCCAGGGTGGGGGCGCCATGTCACCCTTCGGGGGTGCTGTGTCGGAAGCTGGTGCTCGCAATAAATAAGCAAACATCCAAATGAAGCAGTCGCTCATCGTTATCATTACGGGAGCGTACACCTTGTTGGCCACCCAGACGCAGTTCATCAATGGACAATTTGCCAACTTGAGTGTTCAGATCCTCTGCCCTCACTACAGTGTCTGTGCTTCCTTTGTGGCGAAGGAGCTCGTTCAATTGACGATAGAAGTCGTCTTTCATCGAGTCATCGCTACAGCTCGGTTATAGAACCATACCGAATCCAGCAGTTGCAGGAGTACAATCATCTACCGGCTTGGAACTACACCGACCACCGGTTGGTTCGGCAGAGCTGTATTCCACTAGGCGCGTCCCAAGGTTGCGGATCGGGGAATACCTTCCTTGCAAAGGTGCCTGTAAATAAGTTGACTCTTCACAGGCGAGATGAATAAACAGCCGTGGACAAACAGCGGCAGCGTCCCAGAGCGTGGGATTTTGGGCTTGACACCTGATTCTTCACAAGAGCTCAGCAGACCATGTACGAAAGCGAATGCGACAGGCGATAGAATCAAAGACCACTGAATTCTGATCACAGAAACGAGTACTTAACCTAGGGAGGTTGAGCAGCCTCGATGGTCACCGGCTTCTATGAAGACGTATGCGCCACCCGACTGTCAACAGCCTTCGCGCTTGGCGGCGAGTTCGGTGGTTCACGGAGTCCTGGCCTCCCTGCTGCTTCACTCGGGCTTTTGGGCGCTCAGAGTAGTTTGTTTCTACTCTGAGGCGCGTTGTCTTCACCTATATAGCCGGCACCCGTTGGTTCGCAGCTTCCATCAATCATCCTGCTGTCTTTCGGACTAGGTCTCGTAGGATCCAAGCCGCCGGATGGGATTCCCTAAGTCAAATTTCTCCCTCGGCCTGGGCAACCGTGAAGCACCATTCCTGCAAAATTTTGGGTCTAAATACCGATTGTTCTTTCGCTCTCTCGAACTGCTCTCCTCGGCTGAGATGCTGGCGTCTGGACCTTCCCAACCACATTCTACCACACCACCGTATTATCACTTTATTCCACCTTTGCCCAACCCCTTCTTGGCCTTTCACCTCCGTATCTGAATCTACCGTACCATGACTCGGGCGAGCGTTTTCGTCATACTTATCTCAGGTCCGAGAGTGCGCCAACGCGTGTTGGCAAGCCGCTGCTAGCGCCCCGTCGCATATTCAAGATGGTTACCTTCAAATTTCAGACGCTGATGCAGGTCGGATCACAGGCAGCCCCGACTCCCACTCTAGGAACTACGGCCGTTGACGTGTGCCTCGTCAATGAGAGCCGTTTACAGGACTCTAGCACGACCTTATGGCTGGTTTCATTGTCTGCGGGTTCTACTGGTATCCTTACATTGCGCCTATTTGGCGACTCAACCGCCGAAGCCGCTGGTCATTCTGGCCTGGGAATTGCGTTGAGTGAACTTTCTGAATCCTAGCTACTTGACTTAATCTTTGTCAACTGTCAACTCCGCGCGATCCGGCTGCTCAGGCGCGTAGCCAGCAGACTTTGCTTGTTCACTGGAACAGCTTGCGCTCCCAGAGGTTGTAGCCCGGAGTCAGTTAAACACAAGTTCTATGTTTAACTGACCGACCTCCGTAAAAGGCGCTGCACTGACAGCGTGTTGCTCGCCAGGATTGGAACGCACAAATCGGTATACTTGATGTTGACGAACGGGAACTTAGGGTCAACACGGCCATGGACTTTGTTGAACAGACAAAAGGGGCCGTTTAGTTCCGCTTTACGCCACTCACGCTCTCTTTATGTCTGGCGGTCGCTTTTGGAGATCTTGGCGCCAACGCTCCACCGGGAGATCCCCATCACCTGGACAGCCGCGGCCACAACTTGACCACGTCGTCATCACTTATCGCTTTGCCAGACTGCGTCCAAGATTGCAAATCAATATGGAGCACTTGTTTCACTTCGAATTAAACCTTGTGTGTGCCAAGGTTGCGCTACGTTTTGGTGCCACCCAGCAGCGTCGCCAAAAACAGCTTGCCATTGCAATGGGGCAATACCTTACCCTGGTGCGATGGTTTGAATGCCTCAGGGATCCATTGAGCTATGCTAGATGGTGCTTTTGCACTCTCAGAGCCGCTCATACCAGATTGGTCAATGGTTATAGGGCAGAAAAACTGAGCCTCCTGGTCCTCCAGGTTGGAGATTTGAGTGTGGGGCCCCTCCTTCCTTAAAACCGACTCTTTGCAGTACCCTGCTAAACCGGTTGCCTTGTGGTCAGGCTTTTAAACCAAAGTTTTGATGAGGACCCTAATCGTTCTCCTGTCTAGACCTAGGTAACCAGACAGCATCCTTCAAACGCAATATCATGAACCATTCTTTAAACAATTCCTTGATGCTCTGGCCGTCGCGGAGAATACTAAACGGCGCCCTACCTATTGCATCGGATAGAGTAGATTTGGAAGGTTGAACGTACCACTGCATGGTACACTCTACCCCTCAGGACGAGTGTAATGTCGTGCCGCCGCCATTGGAGACGAAGGTTAGCAAATGCACTTCGAGGATTTGCCATACGGTTCGTGAGCTCGCTTTTGTTCCCAAAAGCGCAGATACAACTTCTTAGGTAGTTGAACTTACGAATGACTTCTAGCTGATCCCCAACAGGGGTCAGCGCAGGTGGCCACCCTTGCCAACCTTGGAGGAACGCTTTGCAGTTCGATAGTGCAGAGCAAAGCCCGAAGTGGCCGACAGCAGGACTAAGCTGTTTAGCGCGGCTAAGCAAGCCCGAGAGCTGTCGCAGCACACTCTAACTCAAGATGTATTTCTCTTGGGAGTGGCTCCAAAACTTCCAAGTCAGGTCCTGCAAATGCAACTTCCATGACTCCGTCAATAGCGAACCTGAAGAGGAAAGTTGACAACCGGCATCCTTGTCCCACACCGCTGGAAATATTGAAGGGTGGCGGCAGCTTGCTGTAAGCCATCACCTTGCCCGTGCTACGCGTATATAATGCTCGGATAATATTTACATGGTTCTCAGACACATCTTTCCTGAGTAGACCATTTTAAAGGGCACATCGAGCAACCGAAACGAAGGCACGTTTTAAGTCAAGGAACACAACTACAGTGGGCCGCGGATGTGTGACGGTGGTCCAACAACTTTCGCAAGGTGAAGATGTGGTCGATGCAGCCACGACCTTGACGAAACCCGGCTTGCTCCTCATGAATCGGGCTTTCACGAGCGCCAGTCAGTCTGTGAAGGATTATGGAGGCGATGGAGATCAGACTGATGCATCTATGGCTGCCGCATTTCGAACGTAAGCCTCCTTCGAAGATGGGAACGCAACGGGGCGGCTCCACTTGGTTGGGACCGTCTTCTGCTCCACTGTTTCCCTACTACTTCATGTAAACCATAAAAAAGCGCAGAGCCACAGAATTTAAAGAGGGTTGGAGGAAGAGCAGCTGATTTCGCGGCTTTGTTTAACATCAACAGTCCGACCTCATGTTCGACTTCTGATCAAGCAGGTGAATTAAAATGGACAGCCCACGGAGCAGGACGATCACCGGCCGGCGAAGAATCGAACAATGCAAGTCAAGTAAATTGCTTTTCAAATTGCGCTGCCCAACGCACCAGACGTTTTGACAACTTGTGGAAAAGCTGTTCCCTCTTCACGTATATTTTTACTAATACCAGAACTCATGTTGCCCAATTTCCGTATCGGACGGAATAACTTACAATGATTGTCAAGGGCAGCGGGCACTTCCATATCTGATGTATGATGAGACCACCAAGATTCGCGGTCTGTCTTCAGGTTAGCACAGTGTTGCCCGGAAAACTTTGCGAGTTTCATTGTTTTCGCTTTCTGCCGGGATGTGCCGGCGAGGGTCGATAAGTTCCAGAGACCGTGAAGGGACCCAATATCCATCTTGACTATTAGACAAATCACATGAGCATTTGCCTGCTGCTAGTAAAGTCTAGTGAATATGAGAAAAGTGACCAGCAGTTGTCTCCAGTGAGCGCTTACTCAACTCGCATGTCAGCGTAACTTGATAGGCATTCAAAACAGCTGGCTTTGACAGTTGGCTGGTGTCAACGCGCTCGCAGCGTCGTCTTCGGCGCCCGCCAAAACGCATCTGCATTTCAGCACACACAAGTGCATGATCTGTGTCCACACATGTGCACCAAATGGGGCGACAGTTCTGGATGCAACCTCTAAAGCGGTAACTGATAGCAATTTGACATGTTTGCTTCCATAACTGGCTCGAGGCTGGTGGGCGCCAAGTCAACCTCCGGCGGGTGCTGTGTCCGAATTTAGTGCCCACAAGAGATAAGCAAGCAGCTTCACACAACTGAAGTAACTGCTAGGTGGACAACTTTCCAACCTGTGCGTTCCGATCCCCAGCCAGCATAACAGCGTCCGTGCTTCTTCTGCGGCAAAGGAGCTGGGTCAGTTGTCGATAGAAGTCGTTCTTTACCGAAGCATCGCTACAGTTTGTGTGCGCGCAGACAGCGATGCTGAATAGACACTTATTAGTCCAGCTCGACTTCGAAGCTTCGAACGAGCCAGCCAATCGGACCGCACACATCCGGCTGCTGATTGGGATCAAATCAACCAGAGCAGCCACAGCCTGGGGACTCAGGGCAATGCCAGCACTAGCTTGGCCGGTGCTCAAAGCTACATCGTCACCGGCTAGGTGCAATAAGAAAACACTGTTTGCGTCAACTTTAGGGGATTACAGACTGAGCACAGCGTTTGAGTCTTGCAGGCGGGTCTCCAATAAGCAGCAGATATCGATCAAGTGGGTCTTTAATCTTTGGGCAGGGATTGCCTGTTAACCGAGCTGTAGCAATGTGCTAACAATGAGGCAATTAAATCTGAAGGAGGATCGAGTGCTGCAAATGAAAGCCGATGAACTGGAATGGACCGCTTGGTTAAACATAGGCTTGTCGACAGGAGAGGAGTGACGCTCCGCGTTGGTATGTGAGTTGCAAGTAGATAAAAGCCTATCAAAGCCTGTTAGGGAAGGGACAAAATAAGGGATTAAAAACTGTGGGATAAAAGTAAAGCTGGAACGAGACGGAATGAGTGAAAAAGCTTAAGAGGGAGAATAAGAAGACGGCAAGGTTTGAGCGATAGCATCCAATCCCTTATTCACCCTGCTCGGTGTAGCAGATAGGGAGCGGTTGATTATCATTTGCGGTGGCCAGAGCATCAGAACTTGGTTTGAATAACTTAGCAATTTCCCGGCCTAATCGAACTGCGAACAGAAGCTAATAACATCTTGCGCACCATAATATTGAATTGTAAACAGGTCCGCAATGAAACCAAGTTAAGGCATTTGTATTACGGCCCTCCTAAACGCACTCCACCGAACCATACCCCACATGCTAGTGAAACAGCACCGCGTACCACCATGCAACCAGTTCGCCTACGGCGAGCACTACATTTGGCAATCTACACAGCTCCGCTCAACTACAGGCGCATTCAGGTTGCTGCGCAACTAATACATCCTTCAGCCGTTTACTGCCGGTCTAAGTACATTGGTAAACTATTCCACTGCTTCCTACCTCGCAAACCGCGCATTTTTATACCAAGGGGAATGAGGTGCGGCAGATTCCTCCTGGCACCACACACCTCGTCGCCCAACTATTCACTGCAATGTTTGCTCACTTAGTTCCCACAACTATTGCAGCTGGCGAAGTAGCTGTCAGCGGCATCACTTCGGCTTCCGTAAACCTAGAGGACCCCGTGTTCTCTCCCAATTCTATCTATAAATTTTGTTTTCCTTAAGAGTTAACTTCATATCCTGCGTGCTTGCTCTGTCCTTGCCAACCCGGATGCAATATTGGTTACAGAAACCTTTCTTTTTTACTCTTCTGAGTGGTTTTACTCATTTCCTGACTGTCAGCTATGGATGCAACCTCCTGTGTATAAGCGAGGGGGCAGGTGCGCCAATTATGTTAAGCATACTTACGCAGCAAAAGGTACGAAAACCTCAACGCAGCTAAGGTGATGGCTTCCGTACGGATACTGGCTGATATCCTGGAATCGGCTGTACTATTAAGATGTGTTTTAGACCATCCAATATTTTAACCAAGGTTGACAACGCAGTTATGTGTGCATTTGCGCAGGCATCCAACCTTAAATGCGAATACAAACGGGTCGCGGGAGATTTTAACCCGCCTGAGTGAAACTTGGCCCCACCGGCCACAACAACGAAGTATGCAGGCCTACTAGCATGTATTAATTCGGAAGCTGGAGGCAACGTGTATTTGCTCCAACCATGGCGAAACCTATTCTTGACTTACTGTTTACACTAGGCATCCCATTAACGCGGGTGCCAGTCGGCCGGGGGTTTCCGGTTTATGTGCACAGAGTAGTGCATTGCTTGGTTTACTTAAAACGACATATGGCCTACCCAGCAGAAACAGACGCAGTAGTATTATACGACCGATGCACATCGTTAACTGGACAACCTCTGCTGTATGCGTCAACTCGAGAAGTTGGGATGAATATTTTATATCTGATTCTGTAGATCGGCCACCCGCGCTGTTTTATTAGGTTATACTTTACTGCCTCGACATGCTAGCTCCTGGGTCACGTTTAATAAGACAATTATCTAAAGGCATAATCCAACCCAATAACCATAAACGAATGCGGCAGCTTAAAAGGACTCACAACAAAACCTTCAATTTTTCCAACATCCTATGAGCGAATCAGATGGCAACTCGGCTAGCTGCCAGGTCTACGCAGGAGCAAACAAATCAAAAAATAGCCACACTAAATATTGCAAAGAAACCTAAGAATTTTAGCCGGCTGTTGCGCTCCCGGACCCCTTACTGTGAACGACGGTTCTCTACCATAAAGATTAGTCCCAACGACGCGTTCAGCGGCGCAAGGATTTTATGTGAACTATTCAGCCCATACTTTACAGAATGGCGGTGTGCAGAAATAGGTTCAACTTGTTAGGCCCTGCTAGTGCCCTCTTCGCAGGTTGGCATAAATAGTGCCCTTTCTGCAATTTCAACCGTCAAGTCATCCCTGAAATTTGGCCCAGACGAAATATCGTCTTGGCTAGTTAAGAATGGTGGCAGATAGCCCTGTTTTTTTGTAACTCTTTATTTTATCAATGCAAGCTGGTCAAAACCCCACCGCTTGGTAACAGTCCAGCATTATGCAACGGCATAAGCATAATATACTCTGTGAGGATCTTGAAGCACAGGAAAAGTATTGCAAACACAATTAAATGACGTTCTCGGCGCAAAAATCTAATGTCATGACCTTCAAATTTGCTATAACTGCTGGGTCCCTTACAATAAAAGGCATCACTATCCAACAGAATGCCATAAAACACAACGCAGTTTGCGCTACTACGTAAGTCTCAACTTTGCAGAGCAATTCATTATCAACTGGCAAGAGTACGGCTATTGGCTTTGCACATAGGCTGTTATATAAAAACCGCAGGTGCAAAGATGGAGCTTTATAAAGGCCACGTCTCTCCACATCTGTAATATTGCTCCTTTATATACAGCAACCTAGTAAATTCAGACCGTGTGTTGCTTGGAAAAGCTCAGCGGCGCTTTACATAGAGTTTGACTCCATCACAGCAAGCGTTGAATTATGGACAAGTGCGAACAACTTAACCTTCAGTCCATTTGGCAAAGGCGCATTAGCCTTAACGTGTGCTTCCTACGCCAGCTACTTCGTAACAAGCTGCACAGTAATATGGCTTGGCTTAAACTAAGTAGTGCAGTTTAATCTAAACTCCGCAACAAGGGCCGCTCCATTACCCCGCTAAGGGCAAAGAAGGTGCTGCAATCACCTATTTTCTGAGTTGTATACGTAAATATATAGAGCGGATTGGCTTCCAGACTCTGAGAAATCCAAAACCTAAAGGCATTCAGGAAGGCGGTACAAAGCTTCCTAGGTAGTGGCAATATACAATGCACTTTCAGTATCGCGGTTCGCAAGACTTCTGCTTCAAAATTGGCCCTCGTGTAGCTTGCGGCCGCCCACGATGCAGTGCGCAACACCTAAACACAACTCATCACCCATCAATGTCGTTACCGTCTTAACACCTTACCAACTTTAGTGGTGTCCGTTGCATTCATTTTCTACGTTTTACGACGAGAAAGCTGAGTGCAAGATGGCATTGGCCTTCAACGATCTCTTATTGATCTGCTCCAGTTCTCCTACTGACTATTTTACCTTAGGACTGCACAATGGGAAGAGTAGACGCCACTACCAAAGTATCCAGTAAAGGATAATCGTTGGCTTAACCCCCATGGATTATTTCCAGCAATGACCCACAGGTTTGCATCTCATCAGTCACACCAATCACAACCCACGGGATGTCTCTGGTAGAGAAGTCGCACGCATCGAACCTGCTAAGGTTAGAATTCTGAATGCTTAGTTCCTGAAAGCTTCGGTTACCACAAGAAAACTTTGGTCCAAGTTTGAATGGACCAACCGGTAGCTAAAACCCTCCGGCATCTCTATTTTACCGGTAAATTTGTCAGTGATTAAAAAGTGCAAGCAACAGTACAGCCTAGCCTACTGACTGGAAGGTTCGCAAATCCGCACGTATTCCTCATATAGCATAAAGCAGGGCAATAAGGAAGCGATCCGAGTAGACAAACTTCAAGCTTTACATTTTGCCTGCATCATGTTCCTTTCTTCCGCTTTACCTTTAAGCCCTTTCCAAATTCTTAAGACACTGTGCCTGGGGAAAAATTAGTAAGCTTATAACCTTTGTGTTAGGCATATTAAAGACATTCTACCAGACCTAAGCCTTGTATAAAAGGTTGGAATCTATTGTTGTTGTCGATACACCTAAAGTTGGCATAAGGATTGTCCGACACATCGTCTAAATACCAGCTTCAAATGTATCTCTGTCTACATTCGTTGACGTCAGTACTTAATATGCCTTAATTGCTGCGATTTTATAATTCCTGAAAATTAGCTACTTTACCCCACAAGTTCCAGCTACAATCGGTGTGCTTAGCGCAAAATAATATATATCTTCCAGCTTGTCGCTAATGCGACCGCATTAAAAGGTATAGGCCCAAGAATCAGATATTTTCCTCTCTACTTATTTACTATTAGCCCCATATACTTAGCTGCCTGTTATACGTGTGCTTATCACCATTGGCAACACTAGTAGACAGGCATCAGGAAAACCAGATCCACTGCCTTAACCGCTTTTGCTATTAAAAGCTTCGCATTTTTAGATTCATGTCACTAGCATGAAAGCTAACCAACAATAGAGAGGCCCCGGTCAATCTGGCTGGCCGGACAACCAGAAAGCTTTGACAACCACTTCGCCTTATCTCTGCTGCCCGTGCGTTATTTATCTTTTACCTGGCACCTAAGACTACTATGCGTTATGCGCAATGGTGGGTGAACAAACAGCTCATGCATTTTGGTTACTTACCATCCTACTCTTGCTTTACCTTATAACGCATTGATGAGGGTACTAGAACAGCTCTTGACAGGAAAACGGCCAAGGAACTAGTTGGTTCGACAGCACAGTACTAGTTAACACTGCCACCTGGATGAACATAGATGGCCCTTGTTTCCAAACTTAACGTTGGAAAGAAATAGCTCGAACTTAACCAAAGAGCTGCACATTAGTGTTCAGCAACACCTGAGGTATACTAACCTCTCCCATTCGAACCAGCTCAACCCCCAGAAGTAGCCTTGTTGGTGCTCCACCAGCGCCGATCCAAATGGATCTCTCGCCTCGAAGCATTTTGCTAAATGTTGCTAAATTTTCCGATACTCATTTCTTTTTTACTAGTGAGAGGCTCTCCTAGCTTATTGCTAGTTGAGACAGCCTTATGAATATAGAACTCCGACTCTAAGAGCTAAAACGTGTGATATTTATCTAAGAAATGTGCACCTTTTCCAAGCCAAAACGGGTCAAATGATCCTAAAGTTTTTCTGTATTATTCAGGTCGACGTATCTTATGAAGCCTTATATAAAGTTTGCAACCACTTAGAGACTTAATAAAATCCAAGCACCAAATTCCCAGTAGATTATATGGCTCGGTATCCACGGAAAATGATACACTGTGGCCTTCTAACCGTGGGTTAATTCTGAGCTGTCCAGAAGTCCCTTGCATACATAACGTTCATAACTGGATTCCAAGGTTTTGTCAAAACGCCATCGCTTATTTGCCCATATATGCTAAGCATGCTTGAAAAAGTTGCTTTTCGGCCACCTACGTTTACCTAGTTGTTTCGGTGTACTATGGGCTAAATAGAGCATTTCTAGATAGCTACGCTTTTTTAAAACTTTTATTGCATCGCCAACTTTAACAGCTTTTTCTTTTGCCAGCTATTTGCTTGCAAAACAGAAAGCTGTTTTTAGCGACATAAATAGCGTTATTCTTAGACTGCAACTCAACTGCAACTAAATCGAGAACTACTGCACATATTGCATTGCTTTTACGTTTATCGTAATTTGAGGTGAACACTCGTTCTAAGATATTTATTATTGTACTACTTTTCATAATTTTCTAGCCGCCGAGAAGGTTTTGCTTTGGTGCTTAGAGTTATTTAGGTTGAAATTTGGCGCAAGAGATCAAATTATCGCAAGAAAATTCGGTTACATGTTTGGTTAATGTGTATGTTTATAACTAAATAAATAAATAAATAGTATATTCTCGAATTTGTCGAGACACACCAAACCAGGCGTGATCAATATTTACATGCAAATATGTTTCGCAACAAACACGTTGCTATGTATGTAATCGGCAGTAAGCCGAAACTTGTGCAGGCTTAGGAAATTGTTAATTTAATCCTGAGGAATAAAGTCGTCAATGCATGACGACATCTTGGGATCTAGCGTGATAATGTAAGCAGTCAGGGCACTACATGTGTAGTGAGAACGATACATGTAGGCAGGGAATATCTTAGTCTTGAGCGTGTCATGAAAATAGTAAATCATGATTCTAATCGACTTGCCAGTATGTAGTTGTGGGCAGTGACTTTATTCAGTGAAGTGTGACACCATAATATTTCACTTAACAAAATCGTTACGTATGTAGTTGCATTTCTAGAAATTAATTTTAACCACTTCATTATCCTTCTAATTCCATCGCCCGTATTTCTTTCCGTGTGTGCACCAATAAAGGTGATGAGTAAGCAGACCAAAATAACCAAAACATTCATGGTGCTGTTGTGGCAAATTGGATCCTATTTCCAAAGCATCCTGCACAACTACTGCTCTGAGCAACTTCCGCACAAAACAAAACCAAGCAGCTCAATGTTACCTGAAGGCGCCAGAAGAATTGCAAGATAGCGCGTATTACTATACCAGCTGTAGACCCAACAAATCCAATGCAGTCGTAGTTGCCAACAAGGAGCATATACACACACTTTTCCTACCCCCATGCAAGTGCAAACGAGTACTGTTAATATGGATCGGATTCTTTACGAGCGCAGCATCCAGCTACTCTAGAAATATACCTAGTTATTTATTTACGCTAATGAAATCCAGTTTTCAGTTGGCGCAGGATCGAGCACTTCGAAATCTATGGTGTGACTTGTTCAGGTGGTTTCCTTCATGCATGTCCTCCGTGAGAGCTCTTTCAACAGTATTTTCCATTACTCTCGAAATGATAGATATGTGGTTTATCAGGTGAAAATTGGCAAACTCCTGCAAAGAGCCAGTTTGGTGATGCAGCATGACTTTAAAATGTTACTAAGCAACAAGATAGCTTCCGTACTGCATGGAGATTTTGAAAAGCTTCATCAGCAGTATAAAATTGTCTTCACCGTCGTTCTTAGTTAGAAGTTGTGGAATGCCTTCTGGGCCAAGGTTTGAAGCTTCCTTATTGGGCGAAATCGCAGAGCGGCTAAGGTTGATGTCAAAATGTACCATGGCAACTGAATGGCTAGCGGTCGCTTACACCTAATCTCTGACTGGGCCGGTTTCTAAAGCTTTAGCCTCCTCAAACTAGCACTTGGATGCCCCACAAAAACAAGCGGATCATTGGAAATGCCATAAGGGTCCGTTCTTATGAAGAATATATTTGGCAATTGGTAAGAGGTACGAAAATGACGAAATAAACTGAGTTGCTTGGCTCTAGTAACACTATTCATGGTTGCCCGTTCTTGGCCACCATGTTGCTGTGCAGCTCTGACTGACAATGCAATAGTGATTACATTTGCCCTCATGGCCTTTGCATAGTTGCACGTTCTACAGTAGAAGCGCCGTAGCTGACACATTCCAGTGAGCAAATTTGTTTAGCTGGTGCTGCTTGATGGGTTTTTCGTTGAACAGAAAAGGGCACCGTACAGTGCAGGCATAAAATAGCCTCCCTATAAGAGATTTCAACCGTTTGCTTTAAGAAGCCGGATACAAAGATAGCATCCTAACTTCCAGACCCAGTAAGTAAAACAATGGTAGCCCAGTTTATGGAATTCACCTGCCGGTGAGGCTGAATCGCAGCTGGTTGAGCGGGATTAGTGACAGCACCTTTTATGTACAACGAGCAGTGTACTACTCTATGCTTGCTACCGTGGAGCTCCTGGCCTACTAATAATTTCATTTTTGGAATGCGTATACATAAACAAATAAATAAATAAACAGTTTACTCTCAAAGTCACAGAGACACACCAACTCAGGCATGATCAAGGTTTAAAAGCAGATGTGTATCACGACGATCCTTCGGGTTCAATCGTGTGTAGTTGAAACGTTCAAGGCACTATAAGTGCAATGAAACGGTGCATATAGACTGAGAGTATCAAGTATTTGCATTTGTAGGGAAGAGTTAAAATATTAGTCGACTTGCCAGTATGTAGTTGTGGGCAGTGACTTTATTCAGTGGCGAGTCATATCCTCCACGTCGCAGTATTGTTAAACAGACATTTGGTAGCGTTTTATAGGGCGAACGCTTGCCAGGCGAACACCCACCACATCCTGCAACACTGCCGTAAAGCATTTTGAACATTAATGTATGACTGGCAAAGCCGCTTGACGACTGGTTTCATATTCGGTTATGCGAAGACAAATGGCTCCTAATTTCCTCTGTTAGTTGGACAGGTAATTTGATCGGGGTCGCCATGATTGTTGAGGTCGCTTGAAGAGAGGAACATCGCGAATAGTCGTCTTGTTGTGTGTCCCAGTGAACAAAAGTTAAAATTTTCTACTGTGGACTTTTCAGATGCATAGTGTATAGGAGTATGAAACTTTGTCCAGTTCTCCATACTGGACAAGAGTTGTGGTTATTGTAGTTGGGTCTTTTTCGTTTTCAACCATGCTCCATGTAAATCCTTGTCGGTTGTTACGTTCGTCTTGGGTAAAAACTGTTCCTCAGTCCAAGCTCAATTCTCCAAGGAAATATTAAGCTTAATATGTGCTTCCCCTGGTTGGAGCAGAAACAGCTTGCTCCCAGCTGCCCAAGTTAGGGCAAGCTAGTAAAATTGCGTATTTCGTAGGAGCAGTGGGTAGGAACAAATCCAGATCAGGAAAGTTGAAACCACTTGCGACAATTCTGTATTCACAGGGATAGATTGATGCATGCTCGAAAGTAGCCATGAGATCACTATCACCGACTTGTGGTGCGTTAGGGGCTCTATAATTCATCCTATAATAGTATGGATCCAACGATATCTGTTGGTATCCATACGCGCACATGGGCTTTGAAACAGTAATGATTTCTGCCATTGCTGGGCAATTTCCTTTTAGGTAGGTGGCACTTACTCCAACTTGCTTTTGTATTCGAGGTTGCATATACAACCGATATCTAGGAATTGTGTGGTAATCACTGACATTGCAAGGTGTGAAACACGTTGTAGTGACAGAAATTACGTCCGGTACGGTAAGGACATCTAATAGACGTAGAACGTGCATCTCCTTGCTAAGTGACCTGGTATTGATAAATATGAGTGAAAAGATACTGTCGGGGTCTCCTAGTTTTAGCGATAACGCGAAAAAGTCACTGGTTGCTACTGAGCCATCTAAAAAGATAGAGGAACTGGGAGAGCAGGTTTAGAAGCCAGTTTCTTCATCATGACTTGTTGGGCTTCGGGAGCAGCTTGTCCATCGCAGTGAGCTTAGACCTTACCGTGGTGCCATGGCTTGCGTGCCTCAGAGATCCGTTGCGATATGCTGGGTGGTGCTATTTTTGCACATTCAGAGCCACTCATAGCAGTTTGGTAAATAGTTAGAGGCCAGACAAACTCTGCCTCAAGGTACTCCATGTTGGGGTTGGAATGAAGGTGTCTCCTTATTTCATAAAACGGGCTCTCTGTAATCCAGTGCCAAACCCGTTGTCTTGCGGTAAGGTTTTTGAACCAACGGCTTTGGTCGAGAACCCTAATCGTTCGCCCATTAAGGCCTGAGCAACCTGAAAGTGTGCTGCCCACGTAGTAAAATTAATCCTTCCTCAAACGATTCCTTGACACTCTGGCTGTCGCAAATGGTAATAAACGGCGCTCTATCTGCTGCATCGATCAGGGTGGATAGGGGTATGAATGCTATTGCTCAGGCCTTCCAGTCGTATCCCCCACTTGCGCTTCTCCATTCTTATTGTCCCGCTCCAAGTTTAATTTTATTCTTCACATCTTCAATACTCCAATTCTTGACCCCCCGGCTTGTTTCAATAGTCGCGTGCCTTCTGGTTTCAAATCACACACAGTCAAAGGACGTCGCTCCAACCTAGTCGACAAGTCCAGGTTCAACCAGCGGCCAATGTCAGTTCACCAGCTTTAAGTTGGAGTCCTCGCGTCCCGCTAAGAATGGCATGCTTCAACTTGCTTACTTTGCTACAGCTTGGCCAACAGGCAGCACTTGGCCGCACACTAGAGACCATATCGATCAATGTTTGCTGTTTATCAGAAACCCGCCTGCAAGCTTCGTGCTCCGTGTTTCCCCTGCTATACTCCAACTGTGACACTGGCGGCACATTCTCATTGCGCCTGTCTGGCGACAATGCAGCTTCAAACGACGGTCAAGCTGGCGTCGGCATTATTTTGATTCTTCGGGCTGAAGCTGTTCTGATCGATTGGATCCCACTAAACAGTAGAATGTGCGCCGTTAGATTAGCTTGTGCATTCCGTGCTACGAAGTCGCGCGTCTACACACGGTACCTGTTTCTTATTACGGTTTATGCCCCAACAAACGGTAGCACTGCTTCGGTAAAAGATGTTTTCTATCATCAACTTCCCGAGCTCCTTCGTTAAGGAGCAGCACTGATACTATGGTTTTGGCTGACGACCTAAGCGCCCAAGTCAGTAAATTGTTCTAAAATAAGCTTCATCTGGGCTGCCAATATGGTATAGGCGCCCGTAATGATAAATAGATAAATATTTTGTTCTCAAAATTCATGGAGCCATACAACCGCAGGTATGATCAATATTTAAAAGCAATTATGTGGCGCAACGGATACGGTGCAACGCATGTAGTTGGCTGTAATCAAAAGTTGTAAAACTTGCAGAAACTGCCGAAGCACTCATGAGGAGCAAAGTCATCAGCAGAGTACCAATAAAATAGTTTCAAGTGTGCGGAAAGTAAATAAAAAGCACGGTAAGTGGGGTGGGGACATTGGATGAAGGCTGAATATTTGTTGTACATGGCAGTAAAATATTGATTAACGACTAGTCGGGATTTCGGTATGTAACCGTAGGCAGTGACCTTTTTAAGTGGCGAGTCACGTCCTCCACTTCACAGTGTTTATAAACGGATTTCTGTGGCCTTTTATAGGGAGAAAGCTTGCCAGGCGGAAACCCACCACGTCCTGGAGCACTGTCGTCGATTGCTATGAACGGTCCTGTACAGCTAGCAAAGCATATGTGAAGCATTTTCTCATGTAGTTATTGGCAGTCGAGGGACTCCCCTGTTGGCTAGACAAATGCCACAATCAGTCCAAAACGGAAGTTGAGGCCAGTCGAGGAGCGATTACTACAACTGTTTGAAGATGATCACCACCTGCTCGAGAGCCCTTACTTTCGGCAAAGCACCCACAGAAGCGTGACTTGGCGGCCACCAGCGTCGGGCCAGCCAAGGACCCAAATCGATCGTATCGCGACCAGTAACCGCTGGGGAGACTGTGTCCAAAACTGTCGCCGGAGTGGTAGTTGGAACGCGTTGTAGTTGGAGCGTGGACGCTGACCACGCGCTTGTATGCGCCGACCTCCGGGTACGTTTCGGTGGACGACTGCAACGCCGATGTGAACTGACTGACACCAGGCAGCTGGCGAAACCAGGTGTTCTGAATGTGCATCAAATTGCGCTAACAGCTGGGCTGAGTAAGCGCCCACTAAACATCGTCAATGAGCACGTCGCATATTCGTCAAACGTTATTGTTAGCAGGCATGTATTCATGTGACAAAGCATTTTGCCAAACTGGACATTGGGTAATTACACTGTCTCTGGAACTTATGGATGCTCTTAGATGTATCCCGGCTGGAAACGAATACAATGAGGATCACAAAAATTTCAGGGCGTAACAAAGTGCTAGCCTGAGGACGGAGAAACTTGTGGTCATCGTGCCTCAGAGCTGGAAACAGCCGCTACCGTGGGCAACCATTGTAACTTATTCCATCTGTTACGGGAAACAGGTACCAGAGACCTGGTGTTAGCGAGACCATAGGCGACGAGAGTATACTGCCGATCCCCAGCCTGTCAAAACGCTTGTAGCGTTGGGCTGAACACTGCAAGGCAATTTAAGCAACCTGAGTTATCGGTTTCTCTTTCTGGCCTTGAGCGCTTCTCTCCGTTGGCCGTCTCCTAGGATCAGCCCTCCCCCGCAGAAGTAGAAGGTGAGATCAGGTTGTTGCAATTGTGAAAGGCCCCAGGGGCAGATAGAATTCTTCTGCCCTCTTCAAATTTGGGGCACCTGCTCTAATAGATGAGTTACACTAGTTGATAATGAAACTTTAAGAGCAGGTGACTGTTCCGACAGACTGGAACCGTTCCTTTAATGTCCCATTTCAAGGGAAACCCATTTGGAATGAGGCAACCATAGAGGCATCAGTCTGGTTTCGGTTAACTCTAGATGGCTTGCCTCTGTCATACTTCACAGACTGACTAGCACTCGTGAAAGCCAGATTCGTGAAGAGCAAGCCGGATTTCCTCGAGATCGGGGTTGCGTCAACCACTTCTTCACCTTCCGACAATTGTTGGAGCACCGCCATGTTTAATGGCGGACCACCGCTGTCGCCTTTCTTGACATAAAAGGTGCCTTCGACTCAGTCGATCGATGTGCACTTTGGGACTGTCTGCTGAGGAAAGATGTGCCGGATAAAAATGTAAATATTATCAAAGTGTTGTACACGCATAGTCCGACAGAGAGGGTTTATGGCAAACTGCCGTCAACCTTCAGTATCACCAGCGGTGTGAGACAAGGATGCCCGCCGTCACCTTGCCTCTTTAACTTCCTTATTGAGGAAGGCATGGAAACAGCATTCGCTGGACACGACCGAGAAGGTGTGGGGCTATTTCCTGGTGAGCAACTTCTTGACTTATAGTATGCGGACGATATTGCCCTAATCTGTGACAGCTCCCACACATGACGAGCAGCACTGGACCGATTAGCACTGGCTGTCAATCTTTGTGCTCTGCTTTGATACACCGAAATGCAAAGTACTTCTCTAAGATGGGCAGGAACCCACGCCTGCGCTAATGCTTTATGGAGATCTGCCAGAAGTCGTTCAGGAAGCTATATTAGCAGCTAACTTAGCACCCGTGGGATTGAAGATGAGTTTAAGACCGGTATAGCAAAAGCTCGAGGTGCTTTTACCAGTCTCAGCCACCTGTGGCGCGGACGCGTCATTACTCTGCCCCCGAAGGGCAGAGTTTATAACGCAGCCGTCCGTTGAACTCTCATATATGGTAGTGTATCCTGGCCCCGCATGTCGACGGGCATAAAGTGACTCAACGTATACGATCCTGACTGTCCTCGCAGCTTAGCTTATGTCTGGTGGGAGCACCGCGTGATGTATGAGCGTGTTTTGGGTCGCGGATATGTGGTAGAAAGAACGGGTGAACCGCTCAGCACCATTATATCGCGAACCAGGCTCCGATGGTTGGGCAACAGGTTGCGCATGCCAGCAAACCGGCTTCCGCGACGTGCGTGGTTTGCGCGTTTTGGGTAGGGTTGGAAGCGGAGAAGGGAAGGCGAAGCGATGACTTAGTTGCGAGAGAGGAAAACCTTCACTTCGAAGTTGGCGTCGGTTAGTGCATCCAGACTCACTGGCTGGGGTTGTAAGGGTAGTGAATGCCTTCGGTTGGACACAGTTGCTGAGCAGACTTGAAGCCGGCCCCATTGACGTTTGTGTTGTGAGTTCCTTTCCTATCTTCCTCCTGCATAGCATCCATTCCTAAAAACGATACTCGTTAGGCATAATATAACTCACTGTTTACGGCATGATAGCCAGCTGTTAGCTCTCCGGTACGACGTCCATCAGTTAATGGGGACGCAGCCGGCATGCCACCGTTTGTTTTCATTTTCTTGTCTTTTGTATTGCGGCACAATAGCTGAGGTCCTTTCCGCCTGCAGCTAGCGTGCACAATGGTGATGCTGAAAATGGGGTGGGGTTGTCTCGGCTCAGTAGAGTCGGCGAGAACAGACAGAGGACGCAGGATCTGCATTTGAGTGCTTAGGAACCTAGCATTTATAGATAGGATTGGGAAAGTACACGGGGTCTACTAGGTTTACGGAAGCCGAAGTGATGCCGTTGACAGCTACTTTGCCAACTGCAGTAGTTGTAGGAACCGAGTGAGCAAACATTGCAGTGGATAGTTGGGCGACGAGGTGTGTGGTGCCAGGAGGAATCTGTCGCACCTCATTCCCCTTGGTATAAAAATGCGCGGTTTGCGAGGTAAGAAGCAGTGGAATAGTTTGCCAATGTACTTGGACTGGCGGTAAAAGTCTGGAGGATGTATCAATTGTGCAGCAACCTGAATGCGCCTGTAGTTGAGCGGAGCTGTGTAGATTGCCAAATGTAGTGCTCGCCGTAGGCGAACTGGTTGCATGGTGGTACGCGGTGCTGTTTCACTAGCATGTGGGGTATGGTTCGGTGGAGTGCGTTTAGGAGGGCCGTAATACAAATGCCTTAACTTGGTTTCATTGTGGACCTGTTTACAATTCAATATTATGTTGCGCAAGATGGTAATATTGTCCGTTCTCCGTATGGTTGGGGCTGGGAATTTGCTGATCCTTTTGGTAATCCTCACTACTTGTACCTAGTTTTACGCAATACTGTTAACTTTAAGGAGAATGCTTTTAAACTTGCTTGTCGGTATGTCATGCGGAACATTCAGTGCACTTGCACTGAACTCCACATTGCCTCAACCAGGTTGCAGCGGCTGCTTATCTACGGATCTTGATATATTTATGGCATGCACGGACTACGTAACCATCTTGGTTGAGTGTCTACTTGTGTACCCTCCACGAGCCCGTTTAACACTAGGAGCCTTCCTAGTTCTAGGCCTGGTGCTATCTACGAGGTTATATGTTGCTCGTCGCTTTTGATGGAGGCGATGGGCTCTCTTTGAATAAAGCCTGTATTGTTGTTAGGATTTGTCACAGCCCAACTTATGCTTCATTTTAGTGGCACGAAGTTAAGCTGGCTCAGCATTTTTGCATTGCAAGTTGCTCATGGTTAGCTCTAAATTACGCAATACGTCTTCATCCCTTACTTTCAGTTTGGTGGAAGCCGCAAATTTGGTTAGACGCTTGGTCCGTCGTAAAACCAGCAGTGCATCCTCTGTAATGCCCTTAACCGCAATGATTGCACGCCTAAACGCGTCCACAGATATAGCGTCTGGAACATTGAACACTAGTGCGCTGCACAAGTCATATCCGCACGCAACTTTATATGGTGCTGGGGCCTCCGCTTTACATATGTTCAGAGTTAGTGCCGTTAATATCAGCGGCTCTTTGGAACACGGTGGTATGGTCCATTCACAGGGGCTTTTAGCTCAATACACCGGCGGCTCTTTCCTCTGAGTGTAGGTGTTGCTGGGCTTCCTTCGATCGTCGTAGAATTTGTCTAATATGGCCAAGTCAACTGAGTTTTCTCAGCCGTTGAACACTTAGTATTAAGTGAGGCTTTTCTAAATTGTTCTCAGGTTAACTGCTTTTTATGTATGATTTGGCTTTATGGACAGTACTGGTTCCAGGGTTTTGCAGTTTCTTCCAGTGAATCAAGCAACCTAGCAGCTAAATCAGCCGTAATGTCAAACACTACAGTAGGTGAGCCACTTAAATTCGCAGGCGCCGGACCGTTGTCACAATTCGCCTGAACACGTCGGGTCTACGCGTTGCCCTCCCTTAGACTATCGTAACGGCGTTGCAAAGCGGTCATTGCTGGTACTAACCTTAAGTCAATATACGTCGTGCTGATTCTAAATTTGCTTTAATAAGTCCGAAAGGTGTGAGACGATCTCCCATTATCGAACATCACTAAATGGGCACTGGTTTGCCTTAACCCTTTTTCGCAGCCTCGTACAACTCAGAAGGTTACGTCCCAAGCAACAAACTTTCATCAGTATGTTGCGAAGCGTGCTCAGTTGCAGGCCATCTGGATTATTATGCAGCACCCCACATTCAGACATTTTAGTCGATTACTCACCTCGGGGCAAATCGCTGAATTGAAGCCCCGTGCCAACTCCGATTGCTTAAAACCTACCCAGTGCTTGAAGAGAATCCTAGTCGCCATAGCTGCCAGTCAATCAGTAAAAGGTTCTATGGTGTTGAAAATAAGTTTGGTCCTCACAGCTTCATTTTGAAGCTCGGCCATTTGGGAACTCAGAGAAAAGTATACTTTAGGTTACCAATGCGGGATATGGTTTTGCCAGATAAGTTCTTACTGATGGTAGTATATTTGCCTGGGGTACTACCTACTGGTCTCAGAGCCTTAATGGTGTCCTTAGGACGTCGTTTAGGAAGCAAGTTCAAAGGAAGTGGTGCTAGAAAAGAAAAGGACATTAACACTGTAAGTTTTATAGTGAAAGTGTAAATGAAAATTGTGAGAAAATATGCTCCATAGACAACACCTGCCGTTGAAAGCCTGAACAAATACAGAGCGGGACCCACCGGACCACGTTACTGGATGCTGTACCTTCTTCAAAACGGTAGCAAAAGGTGGACTATATACCGGCATGGTGTGAGATATCCAGCGGTTTTATCATGCATAACGGCTTTTGCGCACCGGTTGGTTCTACAGAATGGCAGAGCTGGAAGTGTTGTGTAGAAACGGAATTTATACATTGGACTTCATACATTTGTTGCAAGGTCTGTGGTGGCTCAGTTATATGTGGCGTATGGATTCGACGCGGACCTTGAGGCAGCTGCTGTAGAGTCCGCTGAAGGTGAGGAAGTGACATATGGAGAAACCGAAGGTTCGTTATCAGGGCGTGGTCAAGGTGAGCTTAACAGGTTTTAATATTGACTTGGGGTCGGAACTCGAAGGGGTTAGTCGGCGTGCTGGGCGCAACTTGCTCAGGAAGTTGGTTGCTGAGGTGCGTGAAACAGATCTCGTGCATTCGGAAAGTAGCGACATATCTCGATGGGTTGTGTTCCATCGACCTCGAACGCGCCGTACGGTAGCACATGCAGCCGCAAGTGCCTAGGGCAGGAAAGCCTAGCAAACCACGAGTGAAGTTACTTGGGACAAGTAGCTAAACGGGGACGGGGCCTGCTAACAAGGTAAGAAGCACCGACAAAGCTTTGGTAGGCACGCTGCATAAAATTTGCTAACCGAGTGCTTGACGGCGGAGTTCCACATTTCAGGATACTGGTTTTCCATACTATCCTTATACTTACTTTGGCACATTCTAGGCCAGCTTTAAAATATTTTATTTACTTGCACAGGCCGCAGAAACAAAAGTAAGTTAGGTAATGTGTTAGTGTTTGGTGCATTTTTGACCCCATTTGCTGTCATATTTTATTTAGCTCGGTTCCTCATAATGCGTTTAGTCAATGTGCTAATTTAGCGGAGACATGTCGGCACATTCGGATGATTTTTTTGTTGGCATCGCCATTTTATGTGATTGGCTATTCTTGACATCCCTGGTGCTGCTGCGCTTTGTATGGATGTTGACAAATGCTTACCTGGTTCACCCCCTCAATCCCCATTACTGGTTCCAGGTGGCGGTGAATCGTTGCTGAGGGAAGACTGGGTGCACGATCCTCCAAGCCTTGCTAGGCTTAAGGAATGGTTCCATGCATCCAGTGTGGAACGAAATGTGTCCCAGCCACAGCCCTGTGTACACCTGCAACGCGTGGTTACACAATGAGTCATGAAGGATCCTGAGTTGCCTATTAAAGAGCGCGGACCGGCCAACTCAATGAAAAGTGCCACAATATCACATACTGGCCGGGATAATCCTTCGGGTTTACACAAGGTATGGGATGTAAATCTAGTTGTGGGTGGAACAGCGCAGGCTATCCAAATGTAGGCGCAGGCATCCAGTGGCTGTCTTATCGCGACCGCAGTAATAGGTAAATCGGGAACCGGAAGCCGGCAAACCACGTCGCACCCAAGCAGTACTGGTAACCTTGAGCCACCTTGCACATTTTAGCTAAACCCCCAAGTTAGAAAAAATAACGCCAAAGTGTATATACTCTTTTCTGTCTCTGTTACTCTGTACGTGCTAACGAATCAGGTGCGTCATTTTTTTAGCAAAAATCCTACCGCTATCCGCAGTCACCAAATAACTTGCAAACGACTGCAAACATTTTAGTTATTTTTGTTTTATCATACCAAGGGCTAAACTTTTACTAACTATAGCGCTTTGGCTTTCTACTTTATTTATATTTAAGCTAAAACACGCCTTTTCCATTTCTTACGTTAGCACAGCGATGTGACGCTCAGAGGCACCTATTAATAAGAAACATGGAAAACATAGTTTATTTCACAGGTTTCGTAAGTACTTTACGCAATTCTATTTAGTCTACAATAGGAAAACATTTTAATCCTTTTGTGTACTGTCGTGGAAGCTCGTTTATAACCTCTTACCAACTCCGTTTTCACGGCTCTTTTCTTTTCCTTGAGCGTGCCATAAATCAGGAAATCTGAATGCGCAGAAATGCCCCGTTGAAAGTGGAAGCCATTACTCCACGAGGTAGGCTTGAGCGCTTTGGCATGCTATATAATGAAATATATATAATAACGCTCTAAGGATGCCATGCCATAACACACAATCGCAAGGGCATCGACTGATGAAGTTTGCAAGAATATCAACAGAGCGCCCGACGATGCTATACCGTAGAAACTACCTGACGTTGGTAACCCACGCACTGGCCTTTAGGAAGCCTTAATTCTAACATTTGTTTTATTTATACATGAGCATGGAAATATTATACCAAATGATCTGTTTCGTTGCGGGCGCAGCTGCTAAAAGGTGTCTATAAATAAATATACCATTATATTAATACATATATATATCGGTCCACTTATTGACTGCTTCGTTAACGTGCAGTTAGTAGAAGTTCTACGCGTATTCGTGTATACACATAAGCTTACTGACCCTATGGAGGAACTGGCAAAGTTTAATAATACTCAGTCAGTCAGGTTTACCTCACATATAAAATATCCTGCTGCGCCTAAGCGTCGGACGATCGTAAAGCGCGAGGTACGACTAAGTGTACGTGGACATAGCGTCCGATCGTGAATGCAGCATGCAGCGACGTGTATAATCACAACAATCTGACGGCAACCAAGGCAGAACCACGGAAGACGAGCTCGAAACCATGTGTATGTAAATATAGTAAACTAAAACAAATCTGTACAACAACAGTAGCGAAATAGGTAAGAGTGAAAATGAAAAATAAGCAAATCAGTTACAACCGCCAAGGTACTCCCCCAAGAGCGTGCACTTAGGAAATGCTGGACAATGTGCCCATGGAACGTACTGAGCAAGCTTGGGTGAAAGGAAAACAACGCGACCAGAAGTGGTGTGCGCGGAGCTGCGTGTAGTCGGAGGGCACAGAGGACTCGGTGTACTGGCGTCAGTGTGTTGTTGGGTAGGGGGTAATGAGTCAGGGGAGGTGTATGCTGGGGGAGGAAACGGGATCTGTACTACCGACTGTAGGTTCAACGCAAGCTGATTTGAGTCCGTCGATTCTCTCGGATTCTTTTGATCCATTCTTATTCAACACGAAACACTTGGGTTTCCGTGACAAGACCTGGGACGGGCCTGCATAGGGCGGAGTTAAAGGTCTGCGGACGGCGTCGACGCGGATGAAAACAAGCGGACACTTGTGCAAAGCGGGCTGGATTTGCTGTTTACGTAGGTTAGGCCGCGTAGACATTGGTCGAATGGATCGAATATGCTGTTTGACGCGTTAAGCGTACGAGAAGGGGTCTGGTTCACTGGTGGTGCGAGAGTCAAGTACCATCTCACCAGGTAGTCTGATGGTCGTCCCGAACACGAGTTCTGCAGGGCAGCACCCAATGTCCTCTTTGATTGTGCTACGTATGCCAAGGAGGATCGCAGGTAGACCCTCAGACCCGCGTGAGTCGGGCGAACTAGCCACGATGGCAGTTTTTAATTGTCGAGGAAATCGCTTGACGAGTCCATTGGCAGCGGGGTGGTACGCGGTTTTTCTTAAGTGAGTACAGCCTAATAAACGACTGAGATCACGGAACAGTGTGGAACTGAACCGAGTCCCTCTGTCGGTAGTGATGGTTGATGGAACACCAAACCGAGAGATCCACGGTTGGACAAAAGCACGAGAAACTGATTCGGTTGATGTGGCACGTAAAGAAACAGCTTGTGGCCAAATGGGAAAATAGTCAACACATAGTAGAAGATGGGTGAAACTGTTGGAAAGAGGTAAATGGCCAACAGTATCTACGTGGACGTGTCTAAAACGTGCTTCAGAAAGCGAAAATGTACCTAGAGTGGTGACTGTGTGACGGTGCATATTACCGCTTTGGCCCCTCAGACAATGTTTAGCCCAATGTCTAATATCTGAAAGCATATTGTGTCAGAGGCACCGGTCGGTAATGAGCTTTACGGTGGAGCGGATACTTGGGTGGGAAAGACCATGAAAATGATCAAAGATGGTTCGAAGACATGATCTTGGGACAAAGGGTCTAGGCTTACCGGTTGAAAGGTCACAGTAAACGCTTATGTCAGCGTTAAGTACCGTCAGTTGTGTGAGCTTCAATGAGGGGTTTGAACAAAGTTGGACAAGCTCAGAGTCATCATTTTGAGCGGCCGCTATTCTCTCCAAATCGATGGGTGTTGACGACCACTGATTCATATGAGTGCGACACTATGCGTCGGCGACAGCTTGTTAGGACCTTCGATATAACGAACCTCAACACAACACTGCGAAAGTTAGTCCAGATGACGCGTTTCTCGGGGTGAGTAACGGTCAGAGGCAGAACGGAAAGCATACACCAGTGACTTGTGATCTGTCAAGGGTATGAACCGACGTCCTTCTAAAAAGTGAAGTGTTTCCAGGCCAAGTACATTGCGAGATGCTGTACCTGACCTGAGCAGGTTGTAGCTTTCGTGAGAAAAACGACAGCGGTTGAAATTCGTTATCAACTAACTGTTGCAAGACTGCACCGACAGCAGAACTTGAAGCAACAGTCTCGAGGACAAGTGTAGCGTCCTCAGTGGTGTTCAAGTGATAGAGAAAGGTAACCTCACTAAACTTCTGCTTGACGGAAGAGAACGCTGCTTCAGCTTCTGGGGTTATGGTTAACGTCTTTGACTTTTCTATCAGTAAGTCGGTAAGCGGATGAAGTAACTCGGCACAGTTGGTGATGAACCTGCCGTAGTAGTTGATCGTACCGAGAAAGCGGCGTAGGCTTCGGAAAGTTTAAGGCATCGGATATTCGAGGATCGCTTGAGATTTATCCGGGAGGGGTTTAGTACCTTCACCATCGATATTGTGACTAAGAAATTCGACCACTGGCTGAACAAATTTGCGTTTGTCCGGGTTGGTGGTTACACGGTGAATTTCAAGTCGTTCGAAAACCATTCGGAGGTGTGATAAATGCTCATCGGATGTGGCACTTGCCATCCAAACATGGTCAATATAAACATAGATGAAATCAAGGCCACGGAGGACCTGTTCCATAAAGCGTTATTTAGACTGTGTTGCGTTCCGGAGGCCAAAAGGCATACGAAGAAATTCGGAGCTTGCTAAGTGCCACCCTCTTTCATCCCCAACCTTCATTCTTCTTGACTGTCTGCTCAAATTCATTTGCAGTCCGTTGATTTATCCGGGACACTTAAGGTATCCACTAGCCACTAGAAGGCTCCACCCCAATGCCATTGCTAGTTGCGGATACTCTCTATCTCACCTTGTATCATTATCAGTTCTTCGCGTTACCTACGTCACCAATTTCCAGCTGCAGCTAGTCATTATAGGTAGTATACATCTTTGTGATAGGAGCCACTCCGTATCTCTCCAACTTACTCTCTTGAATGGTTAGCATAACATACCTTCACTGGTTTGTTGGCTTCTACTGTCACTGTAAGTATACAATGGAAAAGCTAGAACGCTTAATAGAATTCCGTTGCTGCCCACTGGTTCTCTCCATTAGCACAAGTATCCTTCGTTCTTCTTATCTTCATTACGTTTACTGCAGAGACTCATTGTAGGCTCCATATATCTTTGAGCTTATCTGGAGCTACTAGGAGACATTCCTTGTTTCCACATCCTGTAATCTCTCAGATTGTATGTATCACTTACCCTCACTGGCGTGTTGATGTGTTCTGTGACACTGTAGGAATCCACTTGTGACCAAAGTGTCTAATGGAGTGGCTACATCAGGCCAGTGAAAGTTTCTCGAAGCACCATTTTCTGTCGATCCTCTTTACCTCAGCACTTCTACTTAGTAGCAACTAGTGGTCGAGGGCTCCGCGTATCTCTCTGCATATTCGGAGCTTGCTAAGTGCCACCCTCTTTCATCCCCAACCTTCATTCTTCCAGACTGTCTGCTCAAATTCATTTGCAGTCCGTTGATTTATCCGGGACACTTAAGGTATCCACTAGCCACTAGAAGGCTCCACCCCAATGCCATTGCTAGTTGCGGATACTCTCTATCTCACCTTGTATCATTATCAGTTCTTCGCGTTACCTACGTCACCAATTTCCAGCTGCAGCTAGTCATTGCAGGTAGCATGCATATCTACGCTAGAAGCCACTCTGCATCTCTGCAACTTACTCTCTTGAATGGTTAGCATAACATACCTTCACTGGTTTGTTGACTTCTTCTGTCACTGTAAGTATCTAATAAAAAACTAAAGGGCTCAATGGAATTCCGTTGCTGCCCACTGGTTCTCTCCATTAGCACAAGTATCCTTCGTTCTTCTTATCTTCATTACGTTTACTGCAGAGACTCATTGTAGGCTCCATATATCTCTGAGCTTATCTGGAGCTACTAGGAGACATTCCTTGTTTTCACATCTTGCAATCTCTCAGATTGTATGTATCACTTACCCTCACTGGCGTGTTGATGTGTTCTGTGACACTGTAGGAATCCACTTGTGACCAAAGTGTCTAATGGAGTGGCTACATCAGGCCAGTGAAAGTTTCTCGAAGCGCCATTTTCTGTCGATCCTCTTTACCTCAGCACTTCTACTTAGTAGCAACTAGTGGTCGAGGGCTCCGCGTATCTCTCTGCATATTCGGAGCTTGCTAAGTGCCACCCTCTTTCATCCCCAACCTTCATTCTTCTTGACTGTCGGCTCAAATTCATTTGCAGTCCGTTGATTTTTCCGGGACACTTAAGGTATCCACTAGCCACTAGAAGGCTCCACCCCAATGCCATTGCTAGTTGCGGATACTCTCTATCTCACCTTGTATCATTATCAGTTCTTCGCGTTACCTACGTCACCAATTTCCAGCTGCAGCTAGTCATTGCAGGTAGCATGCATATCTACGCTAGAAGCCACTCTGCATCTCTCCAACTTACTCTCTTGAATGGTTAGCATAACATACCTTCACTGGTTTGTTGACTTCTTCTGTCACTGTAAGTATCTAATAAAAAACTAAAGGGCTCAATGGAATTCCGTTGCTGCCCACTGGTTCTCTCTATTAGCACAAGTATCCTTCGTTCTTCTTATCTTCATTACGTTCACTGCAGAGACTCATTGTAGGCTCCATATATCTCTGAGCTTATCTGGAGCTACTAGGAGACATTCCTTGTTTTCACATCTTGCAATCTCTCAGATTGTATGTATCACTTACCCTCACTGGCGTGTTGATGTGTTCTGTGACACTGTAGGAATCCACTTGTGACCAAAGTGCCTAATGGAGTGGCTACATCATGCCAGTGAAAGTCTCTCGAAGCGCCATTTTCTGTCGATCCTCTTTACCTCAGCACTTCTACTTAGTAGCAACTAGTGGTCAAGGGCTCCGCATATCTCTCTGCATATTCGGAGCTTGCTAAGTGCCACCCTCTTTCATCCCCAACCTTCATTCTTCTTGACTGTCGGCTCAAATTCATTTGCAGTCCGTTGATTTTTCCGGGACACTTAAGGTATCCACTAGCCACTAGAAGGCTCCACCCCAATGCCATTGCTAGTTGCGGATACTCTCTATCTCACCTTGTATCATTATCAGTTCTTCGCGTTACCTACGTCACCAATTTCCAGCTGCAGCTAGTCATTGCAGGTAGCATGCATATCTACGCTAGAAGCCACTCTGCATCTCTCCAACTTACTCTCTTGAATGGTTAGCATAACATACCTTCACTGGTTTGTTGACTTCTTCTGTCACTGTAAGTATCTAATAAAAAACTAAAGGGCTCAATGGAATTCCGTTGCTGCCCACTGGTTCTCTCTATTAGCACAAGTATCCTTCGTTCTTCTTATCTTCATTACGTTTACTGCAGAGACTCATTGTAGGCTCCATATATCTCTGAGCTTATCTGGAGCTACTAGGAGACATTCCTTGTTTTCACATCTTGCAATCTCTCAGATTGTATGTATCACTTACCCTCACTGGCGTGTTGATGTGTTCTGTGACACTGTAGGAATCCACTTGTGACCAAAGTGTCTAATGGAGTGGCTACATCAGGCCAGTGAAAGTTTCTCGAAGCGCCATTTTCTGTCGATCCTCTTCACCTCAGCACTTCTACTTAGTAGCAACTAGTGGTCGAGGGCTCCACGTAGCTCTGCATATTCGGAGCTTGCTAAGTGCCACCCTCTTTCATCCCCAACCTTCATTCTTCCAGACTGTCGGCTCAAATTCATTTGCAGTCCGTTGACTGATCCTGGGACACTTAAGATATCCACTAGCCACTAGAAGGCTTCACCCAAATGCCATTGCTAGGTGCGGATACTCCCTATCTCACCTTGTATCATTATCAGTTCTTCGCGTTACCTACGTCACCAATTTCCAGCTGCAGCTAGTCATTGCAGGTAGCATACATATCTACGCTAGAAGCCACTCTGCATCTCTCCAACTTACTCTCTTGAATGGTTAGCATAACATACCTTCACTGGTTTGTTGACTTCTTCTGTCACTGTAAGTATCTAATAAAAAACTAAAGGGCTCAATGGAATTCCGTTGCTGCCCACTGGTTCTCTCCATTAGCACAATTATCCTTCGTTCTTCTTATCTTCATTACATTTACTGCAGTGACTCATTGTAGGCTCCATATATCTTTGAGCTTATCTGGAGATACTAGGAGACATTCTTCGTTTCTTCATCCTGTAATCTCACAGAATGTCTGTATCACTTACCTTCGCTGGCTTGTTGATGTGTTCTGTGACACTGTAGGAACCCACTTGTGACCAAAGTGTCTAATGGAATGCCTACTTCTGGCCACCGAATGTTTCTCGTAGTACCAGTTTCTGTCGATCCTCTTTACCTCAGCACTTCTACTTAGTAGCAACTAGTGGTCGTAGGTTCTATGTATCTCTGCACATATCCGGAGCCTGCCAAGTGTAACCCTCTTGCATCCCCAACATTCATTCTTTATGGCCGTCTGTGTCACATTCATTTGCTGACCGTTGACTTATTCTGGGACACTTTAGGTATCCACTAGCCACTAGAAGCCTACACCCCAATGCCACTGCTAGTTGCGGATACTCGCTATCTCACCTTGTATCATTATCATTTCCTCGTATTACTTATGTCACCACTTTTCAGCTGCAGCCAGTCATAGTAGTTAGCATACATATCTACGCTAGTAGCCACTCTGTATCTCTCCCACTTACTCTCTTGAATTGTTAGCATCACATACCTTCACTGGTTTGCTGACTTCTTCTGTCACTGTATCTAATAAATAACTAGAAGGTTCAACGGAATTCAGATGCTGTCCGCCGGTTCTCTCCCTTAGCACAATTACCCTTCGTTCTTCTTATCTTCGTTACGTTTATTGCAGATGTTCATTGTAGGCTCCACACATCTTCGAGCTTATCTGGAGATACTAGGAGACATTCCTCGTTTCTTCATCCTGTAATCCAGATTGTCTGTATCACTTACTATCGCTGGCTTGTTGTTGTGTTCTGTGACACTGTAGCAGTCCACTTGTAACCAAATAGCCTAATGGACTGGCTACATCAGGGCACCGAAAGTTTCTCGCAGCGCCATGTTCTGTCCATCCTCTTAAACCTAAGCACTTCTGCTTAGCAGCAACTAGTAATCGTAGGCTCCACGCATTTCTGGAGCTTGCTAAGAGCTGCTCTCTTCTATCTCGAACATACTTTGTGGCTGTCTGCGTCACATACATCCGCTTTTTGCTGATTTACTATGGGTAATTAAGGGCATACACTAGCAACTAAGAGGCTTCATGCAAATTCCATTGCTGATCACTGATACTCACACTTACAGCGACCCTAACTGTTCCTCGTCTTACCTCTGGCTCCCGTGTTTAGCAGCAGTCCTTCTTCATAAGCTACTATCATCTTTGTGCTTATCCTGAGCTGCCAAGGTCCACACTTTTTCCCTCCAAGCTTTAATCCCTGGGACTGCGTGCATCACATACACTTGCTGTCTGTTGCCCTAATTAGGTGTCCACTAGCAATTATAAGGCCACACCTAAATGCCATTGCTCATCCGCGACACCTAATTGGCCGTAGTACAGCTCTCTCGCGGGCTTCTCCCGACTCAGGCCTCCTTAATTATACTCCATTAACACCACCACATGATTTGATTAGCTGCACGTCGACGCGTCGTAGTCTATTATTCTCTAACTATCTAACAACCTCTTTGTATGCTTGCGCTTTACTTGTCCGCTGCCATTCTACCACGAAACCACTCTTAGTTTTCTTCTGTCGTGCAAACATATCCAGGTATTCAGCATAAGCCGCTCTTCTGCCACACATTTCTAGACCTTTATCTACCCACTACTTGCTGTATTGTCTTAGGCATTTTTTACCTGCAATACTCCAAGTCTCGGGCTAGCAGTCCATGCCTCTATCCAGCTAGGCACTATTACCCTAGCACTCTGGCTGCTGCGGTTAGATCTCAGGTTCTGATGTCCACAGCAACCTTAATGTACGCATATATTCTGGCTATTCGCGGTCCTTCCGTCAATTAGCCCTTCTTAGCTTTTTAATTCGGCACTCTCTCTCACCTGGTCAGTACAGAGACGCCCCTTAGCTTCTCATCTACAGGTCTTCATTCCTCAATTCTTCGCTGCTATTTTTGCGAAACTTACCCATGTATGAGTCCAAAAGACTCACTGGCTTTCCCTGGGTCAGCATATTCTACGCTCCCCAGCGAAACTTCCCACGCAACAGTTGCATCATAGCAAACGGATCCTGTGTTTTCTTTGCTTAACGGCGCAACGCTCTGCATCCAAGGTATACGGTAGCAACCAACCTATAGGGCTTTGCTTCCGATGAATATTCAAAAGACACTTTTAGCATAATCATTGTTACACATTGTACATCATATGTTTCCTCTAAATGTTAGACCATAGTACGTAAATAATGCTTGTTTCCACGTCTGTTCTTTGCGGCCCTGTTTGTCTCTCACCTTCCCTTTCTCCGAGGTCTGGAACTTCTTGGAGATCTGGGATCGGAATGTGAAAGAGCTTGCTCCTGGGACAGGACATAGAAACCCCCAAGGACCTACATAGAACACGGCTGTACAACAAGTGGATAAAAATGCACTCACTACCATGACCGTCGTCCAGTAATGGTAGCTGGACATGACGCCTTTATACTCCTGCGAAGTATACATAATCCTGTAAATTCTAGAAGCAAGAAACGGAAGTTTTGCTCACCTGGACACGAAGATGACGAAGGTCTAACCCTCCATAGGCCTCAGCCATTATGGCCGCCGCGAGCAAAAATAACCTGTTCAGCTAACAGAGGAAATTAGAAGGCAATTGACGGCGGTTAACCGAGTGTTAAATCAGTCGACGAGCTGCTCTGCCAGTTTTACATTAGTGTACAAACGGATTTCTGACAGTGTTTCAGGACATGGTGGGTTTTCGCCTGGCAAGCGTTCTCCCTATAAAAAGCCACAAGTGTCCGCTTAACAACACTGCGACGTGGCGGATGTGACTCGCCACTGAATAAAGTCACTGCCCACAACTACATACTGGCAAGCGGACCTGAATCCTAATGTAATATTTTCCAGACAAGTTTTCTCTACAAACGGAATGCCCAGCCTGTTTACACTACGCCCACTATAACCCAACTTGTCGTCATGTTTTGACGAATTTATACCTCAAGATTAATTTTACAATTTCCAAAGCTTGGACAACTTTCGGCTTATTGCCGATTACATACATAGCAACGTGTTTGTTGCGAAACATAAATTGCTTGTAAACGTTGATCATGCCTGGTCAGGTGTGTCTCGGAAATTCGAGAATATACTATTTATTTATTTATTTATTTAAAGGCCAAATGGAGTGCTCACAGCGGGTTTGCGATGTCTTCCTCCGCCATTGGAATCTGGAGGTAAGCTCTGACTAGGTCGAGTGTGGTAAAGATCGACTTCCTGGCTAATCCAAGTGAGCAATCGTGGATATGGGAGATGGAATACCTATCCGGAACGGTGACGTTGTTGAGAGCACGGTAGTCACCGCATGGTCGCCAATCGCCTGGCTTGTTTGATACCATATGAAGAGGTGATGCCCAGCAGTTGTTTGAAGGACGAACAATGCCGAGATCAAGCATGCGTTAGAATTCCATTTTAGCTGCCTGAAGTTTGTCAGGGCGCAAGCGTCGAGCTTTAGCAGTTACTGACGGACCGGTTGTAATGACGTGATGGCGTACATCGTGTTTAGGGTCGGAAGTATCATCACTCGCCCGAACTAGGGACGAGAATTGTCGGAGCAATGAGTAGTACTGTGAGTCGTTAGGTATAAGGATGCGAAGCCCGAGAGAATTGTCTGAAGCAAGTTTGCAGGGGATGCTTAAAGACGTAGTATCGTCTCGTAACTTCCCACAACGTAGGTCGACCACAAGACCGAACTTGCTGAGAAAGTCGATCCCGATGTTGGGATTTGCACATCGGTGATGGTAAAAATGAAACGGAAATTACGCCGTATTCCGAGACTCAAAGTAAGTAATTTCTGGCCGTAGTTAGCTATTTTAGTCTTATTAGTTGCTGTAAGCATTGGACCAGCTAGTTGCAGAGGGCGTTTTTCCAGAGAACGGGGGAGAACGCTGACTTCTGCACCAGTATCAGCCAGCAAGTGAAGCTTGGTTGTGGGGTCAAATACGTAAAACAGGCGATTAATAACCTGGCCAGCGACAGCCGCGGCCATTACTGTCTGGCCATGTGGTTTTCCGACGTAGGAGTTAAAAAGTTTTTAGGGTGTTTACACCCTGCACGGCACTGACGCGCTGCGTCTCCGAAGCGGTAGTGATAATAACAATAACGGTGAGACTGTCATGTACGAGAGCTGCCAGGACATCTGGATCAAAAAACGGATCGTCGCGAAGGAACGCGGTCGCTTTTGAGGCCGGACAAGGTGAGTTCTGACTTAGGCTTCTCTCGTTAGTTTTGTCAACTAGCGTGGTTCTGGAGAGGTTGCCTGAGCTAGTCTCAGGGACGCGTAATACCGACGTTTTACTCAAGCCTTCGTGAACTTTATCAGCAGCCTCTGCCAGTTTGTCTAGCGGAAGATCGTCGGCGAGAACAACTTAAATAGCCGTGGTATTCGCAGGAAGACCGTTACTCCACAATTGGCGGAGAACGGAATCAGCCATTATTAAAGAACCGACGAGGGAAAGCACGTGCCGGAGTAACTGAGACAGCGTTCTATCTCCAAGCTCAGCGCCAGACAGCAACTGCTGAAGGCGTGTTTCATCTGAGGCTGTAGTGCGCTTTAATATGGCTGCCTTAGGTATATCATAGGGGACTCTAGTAGCGTAGGATCAAGGATGTCGATGACCTCCGAGGCGATGTTGGACGGTAGGTGAGCAGTCACCTATGAAAACATTGTGGACTGGGATGTAACCCTACGAAAACGGAAACAGCTACTACCTGAAGGAACCAAACACGTGGGTTAGGAACGTCAAAAGAAGGTAAAACGAGTCCAAGGGAATGTTCCGACGCATTCAAAGCGGGCGCGTGAGCAGACATTGTGAAAAAAGGAAAATTAAACACAAAAATTAATAAATCAAATAGCAGGTCACCAATTATATGGAGGAACCGGCAAAGCAGAATACTCAGTCAGTCAGGTTTACCTCACATATAAAATATCCTGCTGCGCCTAAGCGTCGGATAATCGTAAATCGCGAGGTACGACTAAGTGTACGTGGACGTACAGTCCGATCGTGAATGCAGCAAGCAGCGGCGCGCACAATCACAACAATCCGACGGCAACCAAGGTAGAACCACGGAAGACGAACTTGAAACCAAGTGTATGTAAATATAGTAAATTAAAACAAAGCTGTGCAACAGCTGTAGCGAAATAGGTGAGCGTGAAAATGAAAAATAAGCAAAGCATTTACAATCGCTACAACCGTAAGCGGTAAACATTCCGCTTTTTATTAAATTAAGGTCTGTGCTTTAGCACAACCTTTATGCACATTAATTAAACAGGACCTTACGAAAATTTAAATGCGTATTTTGTGTACATAAAAATTTGTCCTGTGAATATTACGCGTTAACTCGATTTTTCGGCGTGCCATACAGATCGAGATTTTTAGCTGAAGTAACATGGAAAACAATGTTTGAATAAACACGCAAAGTAATCTGACTATTGCCAAATTTTCTCTGATCCAAGATATCTTGGATCGGCTAAAGTGGTCCGGTCAAAGGGTCTCCCTGACGCTTACTGGTAATTTTGCGGTTGTTACCTTTTTTAATCCCGTTGTACGCCCTGTTTTGCCTTTTTATTATGATAGTTTCGCTGTTGTATACGTGTTTTTAAATGCTGCTCACTTTTTAACTTAAACATGACCGTCTCGCAAAAAGACGAGGCGGGTGAACCCCTTGCGTTCTCGTTTGATGAGTCAAGTGCCCCTTGCAGCAATTCTGCCTGTTCAAGGGCAGTAACGAATTAATCTGGTGGTTTGCAGTTTGATGTTTGCTCTCGATGGTAGCACAAAAGTTGTACCGGCCTCCGAGCGAATCAGTACAATATGCTATCATCCAGTGAAAACCTTGTGTTTAGATGTACTGATTATTGTGCTCAGAAAACAAAGCTCCCGGCTTTCACTTGTGCTGAATTCAAAGCACTAGCATCCAGATTCACAGTTGTTGAGAAGGCATTCGCCGAGCTTGCCTCTCTTGCATCGCTTAACTCTAAAGTAGATTTTATTATGAAATCCCTGAATATGGCAGATGTGGACGCTGTAACGGACCGTCCTTTTGCTGACAGTCCAACCGTTGACGAGACGTTCATCCTACGGGACGCTCCAGTTCAAGTGGATATAACTGACACAGATGCCTCGGACGACATTGTTGACCCGCCCCAAATGGAAGGCGAGTCACGAACTACTGAGCCCATAATAATAAGCGTAAGAGGTCAAGGAAAGCGCATAAACATTTCGCCCTTAAACCGGAAGGTGATAAACTGCTCAAGAAACAAGCGCCTGCGTTGGAAACACCGCATAGTGGGGCAATTCCCCCAATGAGACAAGAGGTGCCGTCGTTTTCGGTCCCACGGATTCCTGTCAAACAACCATGTGGCGTGGATGGTAGAGCATGTGGAGTAAACACACCTCGTCGAGACGCTTCTTACACAGATAGCAGTGTGATTTTCAGAAAAGTCATTGATTCCACTGCTGCTCTTCCCACCGAGCGCATGCTTGATGATCTTGGTTGGCTTAAAGGTCGCGTGACCAGGCCTTTACAACCAGGTTTTCCTGGCGTTATTGTCAGGAAGCTCATCAGATTGGGGAACGTTCCGGTTGGTCAAACAAATCATCGACCCCGTCTGCTTAGGGTGGTCTTCTCCACCCCAGAAGAGCGCAGGGCCTTACTGTGATTTGCCTCCAAGCTCAAAGGTACCAACGTTAGTGTGCAACTAGACCTTCCGTTAGCGGATAGGGTAAAGTTAAAGGAAGCCATCAGAGACCTAAAAGCTTGACGTGCAGCTGGCGAGCAAGGTCTCCTATTGGTGGGTTTTCAGGTGGTCAGCCAGCGGTCCTTTTCCTCCCCGCCAGAACATATTCTACTTGCGCACGACCCAGGGCTGGTCGTGTCGAAGCCCTCCAAGTAGTACTAAGTAACGTGCGTCGTCTGAGGAACAAGGTGCGCGAGGTGGGTCTGCTCGTAGACAAATACCGTTCAGATATGCTTGCTTTCACTGAAACGTGGCTGTCTGAGAAAAACACAGATGGCCAAGTATATCTGCTTGGCTACGCACTGTTCTGCGCTGACCGCTCCATTGGCCGTCAAGGGGGTGGTGTAGCTCTGTATGGGAATTATCACTGACGTATTGAGGACCAGTGCTTTTCAGTCTCTCTACAAATCTGTTGACGCATTCGCAGACTTGGTTTGCGCTTCATCGGTTCAGCTTACGGTCGTGTTAGTGTATAGAAGCCCTATGAGCACCTCAAATGGAATCATTGAGTTTACATGCACTCACGCTGCGAACAAGTGTCTAGTGCTGGGAGACTTCAACCTCCCAGAGGTCTGTTGGGATGATGTATCTCGCAGTTCGGCTCTGGAATCGTTCGGTACAGAACTGCTGGAAGTAACGCTGCAGGTACCATTACACCAGTTCGTGGACCTCCCCACTAGATACATGAGCAATCAGCAGCCGTTCATTTTAGATCTTGGTTTTGCTAAGTCACCTGTAAATGACAATAAATACGACTCGCCGCTTGGCGCTAACGATCACGTTTGCTTGTCTTTCCAGTGTACCATTATCAGGCCTTGCCAAGCTACTACCTGTTGGATTTTGAACATTTGGACAGTGGACTTTCAAGCAAGGAGAAATAAAGCTAGGTCATCGCCTTGTGTGATATCTGAGACCGACACTGTTCAAATAGCCTGGGAAAACTTAAGGCTCACCTCGTCGACATTTCTGCACCTAACAGCCCACTGGTAAAAAGAAGTGAATCGAGAGCGCAGTCTCGGTGGATAGGTTTCGCGGGGAAGGGCCTGCTAAAGAAGCGGTCTAGATGCCGGCGAGCTTACCAAACAGCTCCGTCGAACAACATTTTTTCCAAGTATCGGTTGCTTCGAAATGTGTGCAAGCTACATCTTAGATTGGCCTGGCTTCATAATGAAAAGGGCTTAGTTGATACTGCCACGAGAAATCCCAAGCAATTCATTGCTTACGTTAAACGACGTCGTTGTGCAAACTCGCCCATACCACCATTGGTTCGAGGAGATGGGACCCATGTCCATAGCGACATTGACAAGGCGTGCATGTTTGGTGAGCAGTACTCCAGCGTCTTTGTCCGCGAAACAAATACGCCATGCAAAGAGTTAGCTTTAAGAGTCTCTGAAGACTGTTGTCTGGATGAAATTCCTGTAACTGAGTCCCAAGTTCTCCGGTTGCTAAGAGAGTTAAACTTAACTAAGTCTTTCGGGCCAGATTCCGTTCATTCAAAATTGCTGCACGAATTGGCAGTGACACTCAGTGGACCACTGACTTAAGCGTTTCAGAAGTCACTCAATAGCTGTGTTTTAAATACTGAATGGAAGGAGGCTGTTGTTTGCTCGATTTTCAAGTGCGGTGCCACAGACCAACCGGCTAATTACAGGCCTGTCAGCTTGACTAGCGTGGTCCTAAAGTTACTGGAAAAATTAGTACGAGATAGAGCGGAGAACGATTTAAATAAGTTTAACCTGCTTAGAGTCCACCAACATGGTTTTTGCAAAAACCTTCGTGTCAGCCGATCTTGCTGGTGGCCCGTGAGTGCTGGGCTGAAGCCGTAGACAATGGACATGCGGTGGATGTGATGTTCATTGACTTCGCCAAGACCTTTGGCGCTGTCCCCCATTCGCGACTCTCACTTAAGTTGTGGTCGTTTGGAATATCTGGTCACGCTCTCCAGTGGGTGTCAGCTTTTCTAGATGGACGGGAGCAGTGTATTCCTTTCGGAAGCGGGCTTTATTTTCGACAAGCTGTACTTTGCGGCGTTTCGCAAGGCTCTGTCCTAGGTCAGCTGCTTTTCTCAGTCTATGTGAATGACTTGCCGAGGGCGCTTGGGGTGCCATCGCTCTTATTTGCTGATGACCTAAAGTTCTTGAATCTTGTTGCTATCCCCGGAGGTCTTTTGGCACATCAACGGGCTCTGGATAGACTCTGGGAATACGTTGTCTTGTGGTTGCTGCTCATAAGCCGGGTAAAGTGTTCAGTGCTGCGTATCGGCGTGTCTACTTCCCCCACAAGCTGTGTGCTCGATGGGAGTGAACTTCCTCACGGGACACATCAGGTTGATCTAGGGGTCGTCTACTGTTCCGCACTACACTCTGGAGACAACTGGAAAAAGGCGGCTAGTAAATGTTCCAGATGTTGTGGTTTATCCGTCGCTCTTTTGGTACCCTAACCGCTGATGTGTTTGTGAAGCGCTTCTCAGCGTTTGTGCGACCCCACGTAGAATATTGCCTCTAGGCCTGTCCACCATGTCTTGTCCGGGACAAAATGGCACTAGAATAAATGTTGCTTGTCGGTACTAGGTTGATAAAGGGCTTACGAGGACAAACGTACCTCGAGCGCCTACTTAGTTTGGAGATGCAGTCAATGTACTATCGAAGAATTAGAGGGGACCTAATCTTAACCTACCGTATTTTGACTGGGAAGGTTCGCCCTGATTTGTCCATGCTATTTAGTCCTGCTAGATTATCTGGCCTTTGCGGACATTGTATGAAGCTGGACAAACCGCGGTCCGATCGAGTTAGAGTGGAGACACGGTGATCGCGTCGTCATCGAGCGCTGGAATCTGCTTCCAGAACATGTTGTCAAGGAAGCTACGGTTAAGGGGTTTGAGCGTCAACTAGACGCTCTTGGGTGTCAACACGGGACCTTTCCTGTTTCCTGACAATTTCCATCTTTATACTGCGCTTCTCTTTACTTTTCATCGCCATTGGTATTATTCTCTTCTTTTAACTGGTTTCCCTTTCTTACCTTCGATTTTTCTTCCTGTCTTACTTACTTCAGGTAACTGACATAGCTGGGACAGCCAATGTAAGGAAGGTGGGCATTAACTTGGTTGACCAAGTTGCTTTTCGGGTGTTTTCCTTTTAGACCCATCAAGAAGTCGGAGCACCCCTATCAACCCCTGGATCGACGACCCGCTCAAGAAGGAACACTTACGGGATTCATCCTATCGTTCCAGTCCCACTTGAACTTGAACTCGAACATACTTCCTTATTCCTGCATGCTGGGGACTTGCTGTGCAGATGGTAATCTTTCCTGGGAGGAACATGTTGTTGGCCGCGGACAATCGTTCTACTAGTTGTCGTGAGCACATTAAGCATAAATTAGTGCTATATCTGCTGAAATCCTGTTAAGATAATTTGGTAACTTGTAGAAAAGTAATAATTGCGAAGTTGATGATTTTGCAAACGTTGCTTTGACGATGGTTTGAAGAACAGCCTTTCAGCTAACTTTTGCGGGAGCTTTTTAATTCAAAAGCTCCCTAGTAAACCGCGTGTCTGACTGTCAAATGCAAGTCAGGGGCCTGAAGTCTGAGCGTACAGCATTTTGTATTCGTTACGGCGGTACATAAACTAAAATTGGAACGTTACCGTGATGGTTAGCATAGCACCTGCGTAAGGATGTTCAGGTTAATGCTGTTTGTTGGTTGAAGCTCTCCAAAGTCTTTCTTGCAGCATAAGCTGGGTAAAGATAGAGTACCAAAGCCTAAGTTTGCGCAACAGCACATGTATGCTATATTTTGTGTTCATTTTCCTTCAGTTCGAGCTCCTGCGACACCAATAATATCCCACGTTGCCTATCTGACTTAAACTAACCATAGAAGCTCACACGGAGTAATCGCTAAATGTCCAGCGTCTTCGGGTTTTGTGGGTTCATTTAGTGTCACTAACTACATAAAATTGCTCATATCCTTTGCTGTTAAGTGAAAATCCTTGGTAGACTGCAGTTAACTTTTGAATGTGTGACATCGTCTGTCCTACCGCGCGTATACAAACCTTCGCGGGTAAACTAATTGTGCGCTACGCACCTTGATAAATAACATTTGCTTTACCGCTTAACCGTGATAAATTTTCAATATCAAAGTTTAAATCTTCTCGCAAAGACTAGACCAGTGCAATCATCTAGGGTAGTGGTCAAAGATCCTACCGCTTGTAGAGAATAACTTAATAGGAAAAGCGCGAACTAAATACCGAAATCGTGTAAAGCTGTTTTGGAAACCTAAAAAAAATGTTAAAGAATGGAGAGCTCTTGAACCTTTGCAAGAGTGGCGCTAAAGTAGGCTTGACTGACCTCCTTTCAGCAAAAATCAAAGATTTGTCTCGTTCATCGCAATGGGGTTCCAAGCAGCATAAGTACGCTAACACGCCGGAACAGCACCAGACGCGATTTGCGCCTTATTAGGGCTCGTCAGTGGGGCGCATCCATCTGTCCCCGACTGCGGTTCGATCCCATGACCACTAGAGGTAAACACCAACTATCTAGCAGCTTATGCCACTAAACCATGGAGAGGACAGCCGACCATTACTAGTTGAATCCAAACGGTGATATGGCCAGACCCATCCTCCACTGCCGTGCAGTTATTGCCCGTGCAGAGAACGGTGGTTGGCCTTCGCTGTTAGGTCTTCTCTTACCCGCACCGTGAAGCTACACAGAAATTTAAATATTGGTAGGGCCTAGACTTTTTTACTAATGTTTACCGGTATTTGGGTATGATACTACTTCGTTCATCGCAATGAGTTACCAAGCCGCATAGGTTAGCTAGCAACCTAGAAAAGCACCAGACGCGCGTTTAGCTCCATTGGGTCTCATTAGAAGACCCCGCAGCCGGAGAATGTAGTCTAATGGGCTGCTTACGATATTGTTAACCGTGCGACAAGGGTTCGAACTTTGGCTTTGGCGTGCATATACTAAAGTGGAACGACAAAGCGTATATTGGCATAGCCCTAAGCCAGGAGGACATTCAAAATTTAAAACTTTGCTTTTTTGCTGAATTAGAAGCTCTACAGAGAGGCTACTCCGTATTCTAATGTCTATATACGTCAACACTTCTCAGGTGTTATACTTTATGTAATTTGATTTACGTTTAACATATGTATGTATATCATTACATTAAGATAAACATAACCCGACTTGGCAGTCAATGCTTCACACAATTGCAAGTAGACTGCATCGACCCACATTCCTTTGGGATTCATGAGAACGTTTGATCTTCCTTCCTTTATTACTGGGTAACGTCGTAGTGCCAAATTTCCTGTTTTCTCCACTCCTCATAACTGACTGAATGCAGATAGCTGATTACTTCGGGATTATTTCTCTTACGAGTATTTATCAACGGAATCAAGCGGAAACTTGGGTTGCCGTCTTGCCTCGCTCCTGGCGCTTATTACTTGAATTGCGGTAAAACTGTTATTACTCTAGCGAAAGTCTACAATGCTTCCATTGTGACGGGTGGAGACACGTCGCTTGCTGCATTATCGCTTTAGCTCATTCGGTATGTCTCCAGCCGTGCACGTGCTCGGTTATCACTTTCCATTTTTACTCAAGCTTATGTGCACTAAATGATAGGCGCATTCTGAACTGCCTGCCTGTGCTCATCCGGCAGCCCAATCCTAGTCAGAAGGATGAACGCTTCCAGTCAAGTCCCCTAGGTCCTGCTAGCCAATACACGATCCTGACTCTGGAGCTCCTACTGTTAATTGAGGTCGTGCTCCATCTTAGTTGTTACCAGAACCACTTATTCCTGCGGAAGGCAGCAAGGTGCTTAAGATTAGGTGGTATACTGCAGTGGTGAGTGAAAGCGTAACGGCAACTTCAGTTGGCGGTATTGCGAATCGGCGAGAGGGAAGAGCTGGGAGCTTCTTACCCCGTAAAATGTCACACCCTTCTTATATTAACCTGGTTCTTGACAGAGTAAATCAGCTGCTAAAACCCTCAAGGACAGCTTTCCTCATCCAATGCTTCAGCCTACTGTGGACGTCAAACCTCCTCCATGTGCTCGTTTCATGGTTATTATGAATGCTCATGCGTACAACTAAGTCAGGCTGATTGGGTGCACCGTGGCCAAGAGCTCCTAAGGCATCGCTTCCTGTACTTTTTGGTGAACACGAGCGGAGAATAAGTATCGTCTCCGCTTTTTGTTTTGGCATTAATCCTGTCGACGCTTCTAAAGAGAGTCGATTCAAGATCGTCTGCAAAAGCGAAGGTGAATGTCGCCGCGTACTAAAACCAACCCCGCTTTCTAAGGAAGAAAGGCTCTGGTGCTACGAGACCACTCTTCGTAGGACCGGATCCGAAATAAAGCAACGTTTATTGGGCCCAGGACACGCCTGGCAAATGGTGAAAGTAGTCTACTATTGGCGAGTTGTTGGATGATTCCATAGGTTCGGAGGGTCCGCCGGAGGTCAGCTTTTGTCTCCCTCAGGCGACTAAAGTGAAGTATGGCTTGCGGGTAACGTATGTTACATTCTTTTGCAAACGTAGCTAGCTTGATGAGCATCATCTCACTGCCGCTGATGGTCGTCAAGGCCTAAGGGCTTGTACGGAAGCCTCATTATTATCTGATATCCTTGACTCTAAGGTACGTATGTTGGGTATCATCCATGTCGGGTAGATGATTCTGTAGCGAAGGCTGGTGGTGGTGCGATTCTCTACCGGAAGAAAGATCTCAGAGGTCATCTAAGGGAAGTAATCTGTGATAATGATTGCAGCTCTCTAGCGTTTTGGTGTCGGAGCCATACTGGATGCATCAATTAAGGTTGGTGTTACCTACTGAGCCCCCTCAAGGTTCCGGACCAGCTTGCTGAAGTTTATCAAGAAGCATGGTGGTTGCAAGCATTATCTGCTTCTGGGACACTAGCGCTGCCGGTATCCCTTGAGTCTTACTACTTTGCGCTCTTACTACGGCGGCTTTTGACGCTGTTTTCTTTGAAACCGTGCTTGCCTGTCATTTAGTTCAGCATGTTGCGGAACCTACCAGGGTTGGTTCTGGTCAGTCGTCACACCTTGACATTGTACTTACACCGGAAACGTCTGTTGTTTCTGACCTGACTATCCTCCAAATGCTGGGTTGGAACAATCATTGTGTGGCCTTCTCTTGCTGTGAGCAACGTATTGCCATGCATAACTACAGATTCGGCCGTCAGGATTGCTGACAAGCCGTTACAACTCATTTAAAAAACTACTGCAGCCCCTATGGATTGGAGTATACCTCAGCACTTAGACCCAGATAATATCTGGAGTAGCTTGTACTCGTACTCCAGTTAGTTCACAAGCAGACTGTGGCACGCACTAGAAGCAAACGTTTCTCCAAAGGACCATCTTGGCTTTGACACAAATTAAGGTCGCACAAGAGCCGAGGCGCAAATTGTTGGAAAAGTTCAAAAACACGCCATCAACCTTAAATTAATCCAGTTATATCGCGGGCAGGAATAACTGCGCCTTAAGAAAGTGCAAGCACGGACAGCGGTATGAGAAGTACTCGTCCGTATAATCCAGCACCGCGCCCAAGCTGCTTCCCTCCTAGTTGAAGCTCAATAACCACGCTAGCCGTGGAATAGGAGCCCACTATTCTCCTGAACTTAACCCTAGCTTCAGACGTTGACACAGTCACAGCCCTTGGCCTCGCAGTATTCCACTGTATACTCGAACAAAGAAACGTTGCTCAATAAGCCTGTCCCTATGCTTCCCTCCACTCCAGCGCACCATGAACTCAGTACCGATTTGATTGCAAAAAAGCTCCTCGAGTTAAATCCGAACGCCGCACCACGTACAGAAATGCCCCAGCATCTCTGCCGCAGACCTGTGTGTTGATACAACGCTGCATTTAGGTACCGAGTATTTCATCAGTCACTAGATAAAAGCATCTCCTGCTTGCTTGAAAAGGTAGTACAGTCAAACAAAAATACCTTGATGGAAATCGCCAGGATCCGTGGACTTATTAGCCGGTATGCTTAAAACCCATAATAAGTAAAGCCATAGCAGCTATTCATAGCTGAGATTCATATAGAAAACCTGAGCAGGCCAATTCTATAGCAAACGTCTGCGGCGCTTTAGGCCACTAACTAACTCTTAGGGTACCGATCTGCGGCCTTTCACAGCTTCAATAATCGACAAAAATAGGAACTGCGATTCCTCATCGGTAAGTACAAATGCCACAGTCCTTGCTGAACTACGGTGCTATTATGCAAACCACAGAATATCATAACAACGACTAAGTTCATCTAATGTCGGCAATCGAAGAATGAATACACGAAGTTAGCCGGTACAACGATAGGTCACCAACGGCGTGTTCAAATCAACCGCGAAAGAGGTGTGGGAGTGTCTGGACTAGGCGTGGATAAACGGGCTACTCAGCAGACCAGCAAATATTAGTCCAATCACATCAGCTTACATGAAAGCTTACCGAAGTTTTGTGTCACTGGGCAGAAGACGGGTGAAGCAAAGGTCTAAATGGGCATGAGACGTAAGCTGAGGTAGAGTTAAGAAGGGAACCAATGCAATGGAGTACGCGGGAGATTATAGCATGAATCAGAGAAAAGAGTAATAAGGCTGGTGGTGTGACAACTCTAAGTTTGGCATAGAAATAAGTGGTTTGGGCACATGCATGAGACGTTTGGAGAAGACGATCTACGAGGGAACTGGGAATTTGCTTCTATTGATCACGTGTGCATTACACTTCTCCGCGGATACCTATCTGGGATTTTCACAAATGTTAGAGTGATATTTCCTGTCGCGAAACGCCCAAAACAGCGCTTTCCGCTATTGGAAATCCCAGGATTCACAACGGTACGCCTGATCGCTCGCCCTTTGGTTGTTGGACTCATAGTAGTCCATCCTGTGGCGGCTGTACTGAAGACCCACCTCCAATTTGTGGAGGGCCAACAGACGGAGTTACATCCTCACCTGTCTCACTTCCTTCCAACATACATAGCTTACGCACGGTACTTTTGAACGCGCCCGTGCACGGTTTGACTACCGCCTTCCTGACGAGCCCGCGGCCAGAAATTATGCAGCTGTCAATGACTCCAAAGAGCATTGTTAAAAGAGAACACGCTACCGAAGTGACCAAAACAACTTCACCTTGTCTAACATGTCGTCTTTGGTATAAGCAGTTTTGTCTCCATCGCAATAACGGCAGGTACTCCCTGAGCCACCTTTTCCGGAACAACCTAGTCAGAGAGTTCACCTGTCGCCGATTATCTTCTTTGGGCAATGTCGTTAAAATATGCGTTGCGTTGGATCGCGGTATCCGCAACTTGTTAAGTCCATGTGCCTTCTGGTATTTGGGGTCAAAGGTTGGCTTTACCCGTGGCTTACTGATAACAGCGCTCCGCTTCGATAAGAAGAGTGCTCAGTGTCTCATAATTCAACGTCTGATGCCCAGCGAGAGCTAACAGGATGCGCCTAACGGACTGATAATGCGCTCCCAAACACCACGTTTAATGACTCGCTATCGGTGGGCTGTATGGCACGGCACAACAGGGCTCAGTGGTTTATAATTCATCTTTGTGCACGACCAGCTTTACATGGCCTCACGCAATATAAGTGCGGTACCGCAAAGTTGCCCCGACTATCACTGAGTATTTCTGCCAGGGTTCCTCAACGGGAAGTAAATCGCTTCACGGTCATGATAAAAGCGTCATTCCTTAATGCTTGGGCGAGCTCGATGTGTACTGGTCGTGCATGCATCCATGTAAATAGGCACCCGTACCGCTTCTCCTATTTGGCCCATGGTCAACAATAAAGAGTCCAAAATAATCCACGCCAACAAGCTTGGTGGGTTGCCATCCCCACTCCACACGCGCTTGTGGAAACGGTGGCAACAGCTGATGACAGGCAGTAGCGAGTCCTTTACTACATGACCAACAAAGTTCTATAAGTTGATTCACTGTCACCATTTCACGTACTATCCAAAAGTGGCAGTGTATGCCATCCGGAACATAGAAACCTCCCGTGTGACCTAACAAGTGATTAAGGTGGATCAGCATATCGGTCACCGTGTACCTGGTAGGTACTGTAGTTGAAAATGAAGGCAGTATCGTATTCCGAGAAGGTCAATCGACTACTTAGACTGAGCAAACAAGCTCGCAGTATTGGGTGAATTCGAGCCAGTGGAGTAGTCCGCGCACACTACTTAAAAGAAGCAGTGGTCAGATACTTTTCGGGTCGTGTTGTTTCCGCTGGATAAGCTTCTATCTGAGCGAACCGAATGACGTTGTACTCGGTCTTGTGTAGTTTCTTCAGGGTAAGTAGGCGAGTAATTTTCGGGGCTCCAGGGATTGCAACCCTACGAGCATTCAGGTACTGCTTGAAGCTGGACAGCCACATGATCGTCCTTAACAACTTACTCCAGTCTTGAGGCCCTTGTATCAGAGTAGACATTGATCTTTCCTTTGAAGTTGTGAGAAACTCAGCGGTTGAGCGATTAAGCTCTGTATCGGAATTAAGGCGGAATTCGAGACAAACACCATCGATTAACAAAAATATGGCACATGGAACCAGTCCTTCAAAGGGGACTGGCGAGGATGTTTCTCTTGAGAGTGAGTCAGCAGAATTGCGACTGTGTTTAACGTGCTTCCACTGACTCGGCGCAGATACCGGGATAAGACATAAGTTGAGGTAGTTTGTGGGTGGGACAGTTACAATTTAACAATCGGGTGCACATAGCATTAATTAACGAAATGAGTGATAATGTTGGCGGTGCGACAACTGAAAGTTTGGCAGACAAAATAAGTGGCTTGTGAATATGGATGAGACATTCATTGAGGGAGATCTGCAGGGAGGACTGGAATTGACTTTGATTGATTACTTTTGCCAACAGTCATCTTTTCCTTGCGCAACGGCTTTCGGTAAGCGCGCCCGTGTGCTTCCAGTTTGCTTTTGACCATAGAAAGTTGGGCTAAATCGCTCGATTCTGGTACTCGCCTGGAAGTAGCTTTTCACGTCGGGAAAGTATTTTATATAATCCCACGAAATCGGCTTCACCCTAAACCTTTTACAGTCCGGGAAGATTTTCTTGGTACGTTAATATGTTGTGTAGCCGTAGGTTGCGAGATTATTCTATTGCAAGATTTTCCGTGCTTGTTTTCATGACCAGCAGAGTTGAGAAATTCCTTCCCCTCAGTCCTTAGTTGTTTTGAACATATATCAATGCCCTTCTATCAGAGCTCCGAATGATTTGCATGCTGTGGTAATGATGATATGGCTGTATATAGAGATGTACGATCTTGGAGATGCTAAGTGTTTGCACGCGACACTAAATCAACTGCACGGCTGGGCTCTGGGTTGGCACTTGCCCACTAATTATGCTGTGCTCTGTTCTTCCTATCGTTAATACGCATTTCTTTGGTGTTTACCACATCGGTGGCTGCTTGCTCATGAATATTACGTGTGAGCAAGACCTTTGTACAGTAGTGTTCTTTGATTTGCGCACAAGCCTGGCCACCTTGACGAAGGTAGTGGGCAGTAATAGGAGGTTCAGTGCCACAAGGAGTTCACGTTCCTCTATGATCAAATACGTCCAGAAGACATTTTATTTCCCCAATGCTGTATCCTCAAATACGTTTCGTCTGCGGGTTATCCTCTGCAAACCTGAGATAGTCCAACGGCGTAAGTCGGAATCCATCTACCGTTTGGAATTTGTCCGACCGCAACTACTTCAAACGATGTAGATCTTTTCCGTAGATTATCGTCGTCGTCCGGGAATCTAATCTACACCAAGCTCAGTTTGCGGGGATGACGGAAAATGTGCCAATGGCGTTCTCTCCAAGAAGAATGAGCAGTTCGACACGGAATCACTCCTAGTAGCCGCTTAACCCGGGTTGTCACCCAGTCCATCCTGATGTTACTAAGTGCACGCGTGTGATAATGGACTGGAATAACTTACATTAACCAGTCGTCTGCCCAGAGTGCGGAAGGGTTTAGACGGCTGTTAGACTCCTGTCCGCTGAGTAAGGAAGGTCATATTGTTTCCGCTGCGATGTATCTCACGGATCCGCGATATCCCTGCCTTGAATGGGAATTGATGGAGCTGACACAAGGTATCCTTTTTGCTCTCGCTCAATCCAACGAATCCTAGAAATAAGTATTAAGCGTTGCACAGTTATGCATTGTTATAAATAAATAAATAAATAAATAAATATTTTATTCTCGTCACTGCGAGGCACACCATCAAGGGCGTGGTCATGGTATTACAGATATGTATGATCAGCAATTGCACAAATGAGTACATTTTGACCAATAACATGGGAATTTATGTGTGTGTTGAGATGTAAAACGATGTGTAACTGTCTATTTGGAAGGGGACATGTTGCGTGAGTAGGTAACTGTATGTGTGTGCGCTTTTGTTCGTTGTGTTCGCCATCAAAGGGGGAAACAATGGAACGCTTGGAATCAGATGACGTCCGTGATGTGTAAATGGTCCTCCGGAAAAGGGAAGAGGCAGTGACTTTATTTAGTGACGAGTGACGTCCGCCACGTCACAGTGTTGTTAAACGGATACTTTTGGCTTTTTATAGGGAGAACGCTTGTCAGACGAAATCACACCACATCCTGGAACACTGCCGCCGAACCATTTGCTGGAACGGGAAAAACCCGAACCACCCAGCTGGCACCACGAGGAGGTTGTTCGGCTAGCCAGCACTATATACCATAATATAACCAAACTGCTAGAGCGAGAATTAGGATGTCAGAGATACCGAAGTACAACAGCTATAGTATGCCAAGGCTACCGTGGGAGGGCGGAGAGGTACAAGAGCTGAAATCCGGGAGCTAAAGTACACTAGCAAGTGTGGGAACGGCACAGGCAAGCCAACCACAGCACGTGCGCACGAGTACGCAGGTTGCGTGGGCAAAGTTTAACCGCCGAACGAAATACCATCCGTCGGGTACAAGTGATTTAACCGAAAGGGGATAAAGTGGAGACCGCGACGGAGGTAATTCAGTGTATCCGGAAATAAACGAACGCCAACAAGGGAACAGCTATAGTTAAGGTAGATAAGAAACGGAGGTACCGTTACAAGGTAGTAGGCAATTCTGCTATCTCCTGTAATGACCAAATGATTTAAAACCGGGCGCAATAAATGCTAGAATCTTGTTAAGCAGTTTTGCTAACCTATGTCAACTTTAAAGGGCGTGAGGATGTCTTTGCTTTTTGAAACCCTTGATTGTCGTTGACGAGCGGTTTTCCAGAAAACTTATAAGCGGCAGGCATAGCCCAGATATGGAATAGTCGTAGTGTGTAAGATTGTCAACCAGGCGGCCAGGGTTCGAATCCTGGGTGCACCGTCCTTTGTCAAAATCCCGGAGTTACATTACTAAAATAGCGCCGATACCTATGTCACTGCAAGTGTACTGTGAAATATTGTCCTTTAACGTTAAAATTTTATGATTATTGTTAGTAGTAGTGGTGGTAGCAGTAGTATAGCTTAAGTCCCTACAGGAAGGCATCTCCACATTCCAACCTCATTCTTGCACGCTATTCTAGGGTAGAGTGGAGCACCAAGACATGAGCTTCCTCAACACTGCTTACTACCTTTATTCGCATACCAGTTTGCCATCATTTAATGCTCGTTATATATTGCTTACCTTGCCTTCATTAACTATGGTGGCGCACAAGGAATACCAACCGACTGTCCCTGCATCTTTTGATTTATGTGGTTTAACGGGATGTTTTTTTTGCTGCGTACGACAAAAGTATGCTCTTATACTTGCCATAATGGAAATATCCATGTTTGAACAATTTAACGTTAAATGTAGCCGTTTGTTGATCTAGCGCGCACATTCCAACGTTCGCGGACAAAAGTATTCCGCGTTACCCGGTATCACAGCAAACATTTAAACGCTTGCCGCAGTCGACCGCGCTGGTGGTGGAACACTTACAACGAAAAGGTGCAAATATTACGTTGCATTATAACTGAAGGTGAACAATAGTCCTAAAACACTAAAATTTAGGCTTGTGTAAATGTTAGTTTTATTAGTTACAATATCGCATTTGTTCTGTCGCTTTTGTTTGAATCTACAAATACTATAAATTAACAGATTATTTTCTAAATCGATTAGCACATCAATTATTGCGATGATGCGGTTGTTCTTTTTCATTGTTCTTGTAGTAGGAGTTTGTAAATCTACCTTTGTGGTCCAACATGTAGACAATCTGAGCAATGATGAAGTTCGAAAATTGCCCGGTCTCACCCCAACACCCAGATTTAAGCAATATTCTGGTTACTTGTGTGGTTCAGACGAAGATGTACAATTGCATTATTGGCTAATTGAGACTCGGCAACGTTCAACCTCATTGCCCCTAATCTTATGGCTGAATGGTGGACCAGGATGCTCTTCTCTACTTGGATTGTTTACAGAAAACGGTCCCTTTTCGGTAACCTATGTTCGCGTTTTAGCTGCTAATTACACGCACACAACCACATTATGGGCTTAAAGATGATACATTATATATATGTCACTCTATGTATCTGGGCTGTTTATTCTGTGCTATGGTTATGAAACACATTTTCAATTTCAACTTCTCACGCTCCAGGAGCTGGTGGCTCACTGTGAGCTTTAGCCACACTGCGAGAATATTGGCAGCATAACACTGATGTAACAATCAACCTAACTATAAGCCATCGTGCTGTTCGCCTTTAATGTGAGAAATGTGCCATAATTTTGGTTTAGTGTATCCGAGTAATTTTTAGCCTCTGCATAGAAATTTACATGTTTGCACTTCAATACAAGAAACAGAACGTTCGTTAGGCGGTAGCGTATTTCGTCTTTGGAAGCTGATCTGACGTAATTATAATTTTTATTTTATATACTAGAACATAGCGTTTGGCTGTTAGCTTCAATTAGAACTAGTTTTCGTGTACGCAGCTTCCCTAACTTAGCCTTATACATGTCAATTCTACCAACTGGCTTAACCCACAGAGAGCTATTCTCGCTATTCTTGTTAATATATGTGCCCACAGATACCTCATAAGTAAATACTGCTATCATGTACTCCGCTCAAATTAATACAATGAGGTCACTTCGTAGATTAATTACATACACAGCTCCACAGTAATTCTTAAACGACTTAACTAAACTTTTGAAGACGTTTTAAATGTTCCACTATTTCATTTACCTATAAGTCCTGCCCCAGAATCAAATCAAGGATGGTTTACTTAAATGAATGAACGGAAACTGATTGGCTTACTTTGCTTATTTACCCTATGGAAATGCTAACTATCAGGTAACCAAGTGCAGGATCGTCTATCGTCCTGGGGTATGCTTGGAAGTAATAGGATCTACTATTTTGTTTCCATCAAATATTTTCTTTGCTGTACCATGTAGCCTCGCATGGAATTAATAATAAAAATAACCCAGTCGCTATTCAATAAAATGTCTAAACAGACGCAGATATTCAAAAGAAGTTTCTGTTATTTAGGCTAAGACTGAATCAAGACTCAAATGGAATCCTTACTCATGGAACAAGGTAAGCGGTTTCAATGCCAGCATACCATATAGTTAGGATAAGACAGTATGAGTTTAACGAAGATGTACTATCTTTATTCAAGGTTGCCAATGTTTTGTATTTAGAAACACCTGCAAACGTTGGCTATTCATATTCAACCAAAACTACAAAGGCGCCTGGGGATGACCGGGTGAGCAATCTTTCCACATTATGACACTTTATATAATTGTCGCTAATGAATAAAGAAATAAATAGCTATAAGTCCCATCACACAAAGTACCTTTGTGTTTGAGAACCGATTATTTTTACTGTGTTGCATCTTTTGACACATTTCAAATCTGGACAATTTGTCTAACGTCTAGTGTAAGAATAGGCATAATTGAAAGCACACTTGGTAACATGTAGCCGCAAAGTGGGTTTTACAAAACGAATTATAAGTTCTTGCACAACAGAAGCTACTACTATCATATTTTTGCAAGACGAAAGCAATATCGGTAGGTAAGACCTATGTTTTTAATATTTGACAAGAAGCAGGCCGAAAAGCATTTTGTTATATATACTCTATAATCCGATTAATTTGCCGCAGTAGCAGGTTGCTGTGAACTTACTATCTTCGTCAAATTTGTTATAGAGGGGAGGCAAAAATATATCCTGAATGTAGGTAACTTTTTTTCCCTCCTTTAATTTTCAAACAGTTTTGGTTCATAAATTGGTGTACCTTACTGGAAACCAGATCCAGCAAATGTGTCGTTTGTCGCCTTGTCAAGACAGATTTGCCTCTAATAGCATATGGTACAAGTGCCATGATAGTCAAAAAGACTCATCACCATCATCATTATACGCGTTAGCTAGAGCTGGGAAACGCCTCAGCTACTGTTCCGCAATACCTAAAATAAAATAAACGAATAAAATGCTACAGGTGCAAGCCAGCTGAGCTACCGGTAACGGATGGGCATCGTTCCGGCAAGCTATCTGCCAGCTACTATGCAGCAAAAAGGGAAATTTCCTATGCAAAATTATAAAATGTTAAATAAGGGGATCGTGGTTGGAGGGGGAGGCTAAGCAGGATGGTTGGGACAAAGAAACTCACAGCACGAACGCAACTGAGCTCGGCTCTTAACCATATCAACAAGTGTATCCAGCCAAACGTGTTCATTGTCTTTCGAACCCCAACCAGGGAGCTCAGACGCTCTAATTGAGGCCAGCTTCGAAGTGAGGGCCTTCATTCCTCTCGACCAAGTCATCGCTTGGCCACCCCACCTCTTCTTCCATCCATATCCGCGGTGCGCAAACAACACACATCACGGGAGTCGGTAGACTGGCATGCATAACACGTGGTCCAGCCATCGGAGCCTGGTACGTGAAGTAACGGTGCTGTGCCGTAACCAAGACGTCAAACATACTCGTTGCTTACTCGGTGTTAGTCCAAATGACTGTGTAAATACCATAGAAATGGCTGTTTCTAATACAAACAAGTTCTTACGTGATTCCCTGAGAAAAAAACATAGATACAATCCGGATACGGTACCTTGTGTTATGTGTTCAGTTGTTGAGTTAAGCCATCGCAATGTGGCTAGGCTTTACCGTGATGCGTTGGTTTGCGTGCTTCAGCGATCCATTCAGCTGTACTGGGTGATGTTTGTTTGCACCTTTAGATCCACAGATATTAGGTTGCTCAATGGTTAGAGGCCACACAAACTCAATCTCTTGGCCTTCCATGTTGAGGGTTGGAATTAAGGTGGCACCTTATTTCTTAAAATGGACTCCTTGTAGTCCACTGCCAAACTTACTGCCTTGCGGTCAGGTTTTTAGACTCCAAGCTTGGGTTGCATACCCTAATCGTTCTCCTGTTAAGTTTAGACGATCTGACAGTATCCTGCCCACGCAATACTATGCAGCAAACAATTTCCTGTTACTCTGGCCACCGCAGAGGACAATCAGCGATGCTCCATCTGCTGCATTGAGCACGGTCGATAGAGGTTTAAATGCTTTTGCTCTAGCCTTCCTGTCTTCCTTTTCCCTTGCTTAGGCTATTTTGCCCTTATCGTTCCGTTTCAACTTCACTTTTATCCACCCGTTTTCGACAACCTAATTCCTGGACTATACCCACCATGCGTTGATAGGCGTTTATCCTCTAGGCTAAACTCACATGCAAACGCGGAGCGTCACACAACCTCTATCGGCAAGCCCATGTCTAACCAGGCGATCAAGCCCAGTACATCGGCTTCTCTTTGGAGTTCTGATCCTCTCTCAGATTGACATGCCTTAATGTAGGCACATTGCTATAGATCCGCCAACAGACAGTACCTGCCCAAACATTAGAGACCAGCTAGATCGATACCTGCTACATATCGGAAACCCGTCTACAAGACCCGAACTCTGTCGTCACTCTGCGACCCCTTTCAGTTGACACTGTAGCGCCATTAAACTGCTTTATTTTCAATTGTAGTTTACTGTTCTATCTTTTTTGTATAGTTGTTTTAATTATCTGAAGCAATACTACAAATCATCGAATTTTGTTTGGCGTTCTCTCTTCGGCTGGCTGCGCATGCATTCGCCGTGTTTTTTCGGCGTGGTTGTTTGGTGTCTAGTGAGAGAAATCCTTACTGACTCAGATCGCGTTTTTATCGAGACATGCGACTAGGTGCGGACATTTGGAAGACTTAGATTCAACGGAACTTTAGATGGACATTGTTTCTATCTGCCTGGGCTTTTCATTAACCTTTTTATGTAGTCCTTTTCTGCTACAAATTTGGTGACCCTGTTTAGAATCTAATTTTGGTTTTTTAACTTTCTTTCTTAAAAGCTCAGAACTCCCATTTTTTCGTTTGCTAGTCCATATGTCCTCCGGCCCCTTCCATCTTTTGCTTCCAAGAATCTTATGGGTCGTTTAGTTCACCCACTCGACGCTTCTAACACCCTTGTTGTTTTTTTACAGTTAGAAGCACTCTTTCACTGCCGCCGTATCAGGTCCCATGTTACCATCTTTTCTCACTTTGCGTCGAACCTCCATACGCATATTACTGCTGATGTCGCTTATTTATCCGCCCATACCCCAACCGCCTCACGTTATAATAAACTGAAATCTGCCATTTTGAAGCGTATAGCAGCATCCAACGAAGCGAGACCCCGCCAACTACTGTCAAGTGTCGAGCTTGGCAGTCACACGCCATCGCAGCTTCTATGATACATGCGTTCCTTTTGTTGGATCCGCGAAAGTGGATGACGGGATTTTGCCTCAGGTATGGACCAAATGTCTCCCAGCAACCACTACTGCTCTTCTCGCTGTGTCCGCTGATGATCTCTCTTTGGACAAGCTGGCAGAGACTGCCAGTGTAATCCACAAGTGTTTCTTCAATCAACCCGCTGTTCATGCGGTAGGCTGTTCTTCAAACAGCGCTCCTGAGAACGACCCGTTTGAGTCACTGTGTGATCGTTTGTCAAACTTGGGCTCGCAATCCCGAGTATAGAGCGTATGGTCAGTAGAAGTCGGAGATCGTCCTCATGAAGCAGACACCGTTTGTCCAGAAACCGAGCACAACATTTCTGCTATTACCGTCGTCGATTTGGCGATAATGCCAGGAAGAAGCAACGCAGATATACTCATTCCAAATCACTCTGCAACGCTTCCCAGGGATACGCCTGAGTCAGGCAGTAACGGTGACGGCTATGTCTGACCAAACTCCTAGTCACTTCCTCTACCTTCGCGACTCATTAAGCAACCTCTCTTTCTTGATTGACACCGGTGCCAAGGTCAGCTTTCTACTTCACCGCGTCTAAAGGCGCCACTTTCCTCCCGGCATTACTCTGCTGGCGGTTAACAACACTATGATCCATACGTCTGGCCAAAAACTCCTCACACTTTATCTAGGACTCAGATGAAGGTTTCCCTTCTTCCTAATCGCAGCCGTCCAGCGTCCTATCCTTGGTGCTGATTTCCTCATGAAGTTTGGTCTGATAGCCGACTTGAGCTGCAGAAAGCTTCGCGACAGTTCCACGTGTCTTACAAATGGTCACATAGATCAGCTTGATCGGTCTTCGACTGATACTACCTACTGACAACTTGTTCACAGATTTGCTGCGCCAGTTTCCTGTGCTTCACCAATACACCAGCAAATTTCCAGACACCAAGCACGAGATTGCACACCATATAGGCACGAAAGGATCTCCGGTCACTGCCTAACCTCGACGGCTACTACCAGGCAAACTCGCTACTGTCAAGGCCGAATACGAAAACATGCTACGTCTAGGAATTATTCGACCCTCTGACAACCCATGGTCATGTCCTCTCTACATGGTCCCTAAAAAGTCGAGAGGGGACTGGCGGGCATGCGCAGACCACCGTGCGCTGGACAATGCTACGGTACGCGACAGGTACCCGATCCCACATATTCACGAGCGCTCTATCCCCTTACATAACAAAACCATTTTTCCAAGATTGATCTTGTCTGGTGCCACTGTCGCTTCAGATGACATACCTAAAACGGTCATAGCTACACCGTTTGGTCTTTACGAATAGGTTTGAATGCCTTACTGTCTGCGAAACGCCGCGCAGACATTTCCGCCATTCCTTGACCAAAGCCTCAGAGGTCTTGGTTTCGTTTTTACATATATTGCGAGTCGTGGAAAACCTTTGTCTCATCTTTGCTTAACTTTCGAGCGTCTCACCCATTTTCGCATCATGCTCAACACCGATCTATGTGTCTGGTCAATCATCTGTTGATTTTCTTGGCCACCAAATTGATCACGACGGTATTATCCCTTTTCGTGAAGACACAAGTCATCGCAGACTATCCAATGCCTTAATCATTCAAAAGCATACGTCGTTTTCTGGTTATGGTACCCTATTACCGTCGCTGCATTCCAGAATTCTCTAGGCTCCTTCAACTATAGACAGACCTACTCAAAGGCAAGTCTCGTAAGTTTCAACCAACTGCGGAAGCCATAGAAGCATTCGACGAGATCAAACACACACGTTTCAATGCTACCGTCCTTAGTCATTTGGGAACCGATGCCGACACATCCTTAATTCACACAACTGACGCATCACAGACCGCCGTTGGTACTGTCCTTCAGCAGGTCGTAGACGGTCAACCTGAGCCTCTTCTCTCAAAAGCTACAACCTACTCAGACACGAAACAGTACTTTCGGCCGAAAACTCTAATGCATTTATCTTGCCGTTAAGCACATTTGCCATTAGCTTGAAGGACGTGCATTTACCATCTTCATGGATCATGAGCCACTAACGTTCGCTTGGGTTGATTCATGTGATCGCTTCTCACTTTGAGAAACCCGTCATTTGGTTTATACATCACAGTTTACTACCAACATTCGGCACATTATTGCAGCTCACAAAGTTGTAGCCGCCGCTATGTCCCGCATTAGTCTGCACGATAAATCGTGTCAAGCAATCAACCTAGAAGACATAGCTACCCATCAAGAAACTGATCTAGAGTTTGAGAAGTTGAAATCAATTTCCTCTATGAAACTTTCTCAACTTTTTGTTTTCAACTCGGACTCTCGAATTTACTGTGATATACCCACCGGGAAGCCTCGACCATTCGTTCCGCAACAGCTTCGGAGCGTTGTGTTTGACCACTTGCATGGAATCTCCCATCCGAGCATCCGCGCCACTATCAAGCTGATCACTGATCTCTACATCTGACCCAGCATGCGCTCTGATATCCATCAGTGAGCAAAACACTGTACTACTTGCCAGAAGAGCAAGGTACATTGCCACACTATCCCTGTTCCTGGCACCTTCTTGCTGTCCGACCTTCGATTCAGATATGTCCATATCGACATTGTTTGCCTCTACCGCTATCCAACTGTTTTGCTTACGTGTTGACATGCCGATCGCTTCACACGTTGGCCACATGCCGTGCCGCTGCGAGATGTCTCAGTTGAAACCATGGCACGAACGTCCCTCGAAACTTGGATATCTGTGTTCGGCACCCCCACCACTATCACCACGAATCGAGGACCTCAGTTTAATTCTGTCCTGTGTTGCAACCTTACCCGCGTGTTTGGCTGTTCTCACCTACGAACAGCAACATATCACCCAGCTGTTAACTGTTTAGTTGAGCGTTTGCATTATCAACTGAAGTCCGCACTTACCGCACCGCAATCGAATATCCAATGGTTGGAGCGTTTCCCGAGCATTCTTCTCAGTATCCGCAACACTGTAAGGAAAGATCTCGGTTCCTGTCCTGCAATGTTAATCTTTGGTATCACACTCATATTTCCTGTAGAATTAGTACTGGATTCCAGGGTCACCGGCGAAGTTGCTCCAATGTCATATGTCGCACGGCTGAAGCGACACTTCGGCGCCATTCATACAACTCCACCACGATTCACTGCTCGAAGCCAACACATTTACCCCAACTTTCGTAGGTGTCCCTTCGTTCTCGTGCTCGTCGATGCAGCTTGCAAAACTTTGACACCGTCTTACGAAGCCCTTTCAAAGTCATCGCTCGCAAAGAGAAGTCTTTCATCATACAACCATTTCCCTTCAAAAATTTTAACAGAGCAAGAACAACGAATACATCTGTGGAATATTCTGAATTCAATATATTTCGTGTATTCTCTTTAGCTGCTTACATACAATGTGTGAAAATTTCAAACGATTAGGAGTAATAGGTCAATATCAAAAAGTGATGGTTAGTTGTGTTGGCTAGCCAGTCTTTCCTTACCAAGGCAAGGCAAGATTGGCTACAAATTCAAGTTGTTTACATAGGTTAGGCTTCAACCACTGGATGACGGACGCCTCAACAAAACGCACCAACCTAAGTTGCTATGTCTGTTGATGACCTTGATTGATTCTTGGGGATTCTGGCACATCGGGCAGTCGAATAAGTACCGGGCAAGGAAGCTGGCAAGTAATGTTGCGCCACGGCGAGCCAGGTTCCGCGGGACGTGTTTGGAAATCCGAGTGGACAACATCCTCTCTCTCCTATTGAACAGAAATGGTTCTAAGGATTATGTCAGTATTGCTCGCTTTCAACCAGCCTACGTTGAATCACCG